>MJUT01058213.1:100683-114978 GCA_002080005.1 Gigantidas platifrons
GTCAATAATGCAAAAATGGATTAAGCAATTTCTATGAAATTTTCAGTGAATGTTTTAGTATCGTGTATGTGTCTTCAAATGTACTTTTCATATCAGTGTGGACCTTTTTTTAAGAGAAACAGAAACTTTTGTAATGAGAAACCAAAAAATTACTTTAAAAAATGGTGAAAATACATTAAATTTTCTCTCTAAATTAAAAATATTGGTTAAAAATGATCGAAAATTAATTTTTGAACTTGGTTGTATCAATAAATTAATAATGTACAATAATTTTTAGAATTACTTCTGTTGTAATTTTGTTGAGAAATATTGTTAGTGTTACAAAAATATAGATCAAAAGCCATTAATAAAATGTTGCAAATTTTTTTTTTTTAATTTCTTTCACAAACCGATGATAAATTAGTAAACTTGGACTTATGTGGGTCCTTAAAATTCAATAGGACATCAATTTCCAATTACTTTAATTTTGGTCACCTATGTCACACTTTGGGGTAATTTTTTTTGAAACAGCCCATATCACACATGGATCAACAACAACGTCTTCAGTGTCGAGTACTAGTCTGTGTTTATGACGTCCATCCGTACCAACAACGATGTCGAGGGGTGGCATAACAGGATCAACTACAGAGTGGCTGCCAGAGGACCAGACATGATTAAAATGTGGAATTGGTTCAAGGCTATTGGAAGTTTTGTACCTAAAATCAAAGTGCCAATTTGTCTTTTTGAGGTTCCGATTTGTCTAATTGAGGTGCCGAATTGTCCGGGTGCCGATAAGTGGTACCGAAATGTCTCACACAGGTGCCGAAGTGTCCTGGTGCCGATTTGTCCCGGTGCTGAAGTGTCTATATAGCTAGAATTCATTAAAAGTCTGTGCACCTAACGATTTCGAGAGTAACTACATTGTGAAAAAAAATGTTTCTCTACATAAATTTGGTATCAAAAGAAAGATAAAGCATACTTCTTTTCTTCGATGTACAGAATCTAAAAAATCAACTGTCTATTATTGTTTTTTTAGATTTGTCATGTAGCATGTTCCATAACTTGTTTGCTATATTAGTCAATTATAATTCATAGGAGATGGATTAGTATAAGCTTAGCTTGTTTCCGAATCCTGTCATGTTAAACAAAATTTGTATGTATTATAACATAAGTTTATCATGAATAAATATGTTTATACCAAAAAATCAATAAAACGAATGGAAATAATGTACGATATCCTATGTTTTTTTGTTGATGTTGACATGTTTCTCAAGTCTGTGCATCACTACCTTAATAGGGCTTGAAATTCAAAAATCGAGGTGAAATGGCAGCGACGAATACGATATATTTTGGTAGGTGGCAAATCGCTGTAGCAGACGATGTTTACATTAGAAACAGAAACTGAATAAATATTGGTGCACAGACTTTCAATACTTACAAAATGTATCAGTACCTTAAAACTGAAAATTGTTCACGAAAAAATAAATGGAGTTGTTTACATTTTTGGTGATTTTTTGCATTGAAGTCTTTTCTCTTCACATTATACATTGACATTTTTACCATAGACATGCATGGATTTTTTTCCATATAATGCCTAGTGGCTGTGGAAAGGCACACAGACTTTTGAATTTGCTATATTTTTCACCTAAACAATGTTAAATAAATATATATCTAGATGTAGGATGTCTGATTTGCTGTTTTAATTTGCGATGTATAATTGTTTATAACTCCCACAATGCACACGTAATAATTATATTATAGACAATTAGGTAAACTATCAAATGTGCCCAATCTGTTATTTCAGACGATGTTTTGATCTGCAAAATAATTGAAATTGTAAGTGTTTTATACCGTTTCCATTAGTGAAGACAATTAAATTAAAACGGGAAACACATCTCCATTAATCAATGTTAATCTTGTGTTTCTATCTGTAGCTAAATACTTGAATCTTTGGATATTTTGACAGTTAAGTGGGCTTGTCAGTTGTATGTGTCCATAAAAATAAATGTCAAGGTCGTTTACACCGGAAGTTTAGTGTATTACTTTGAAGTCGCTTCGACATACTGTATTATGGATTACATTTTGAGACCTCCAAGATTTTTGTCATATTTTACAATTTTGGGATGTCTATCAATATAAAAAGATGAAATACACGAGGTAGACAACATTTGTTGATAAATGTTGACTTCCGGTCGAATCAAAATGGCTGCCAAACTATAAAGCCAGATAATCAAGAAATTATATATCGGCATTATTCTTGATAAAACTAAACCTTATACGTTAAACCTTAAACAACTTGAGACGGTTATAGCCATATCTTGTTACTAAAGACATTAGTGTTTGATTACCATCTAAGATATATGTTCTTCCATGACGTCCAAAAAATGATCACTGATGATTTTGACGGGCCAAAGCCATAGGGACAGCAACTATTCTTTTGATTTGACTACCATTTAAAAATGCCAAATTGTGAAGATTTGTGGCTAACAATTATAAAACTGCTTGAGACAAACATCCATTAAATTTTCGTGCAAAATGCTCTATGCTAATGGATGAACAGTCTTTGAACGAATTATTGGAATGCTCAGTTTGTCTAGATAGACTTGACCACACAAGCAAGGTATTACCTTGTCAACATACATTTTGTAGAAGATGTCTTGAAGAAATTGTAAGCACTAAAGGAGAACTCAGGTGTCCTGAATGTAGATATCTTGTAGAAATACCAGTGGAAGACCTTCCGTCAAATATCCTGTTAATTAGACTTCTTGAAGGTATTAAAACAAAAAGTTGCACAGAACGATCAAGATCCCCTGGCAGATATAATGATGAATTATCTACAGCTTCAACCACTGACAAGTATAAACAGGTAATGACTGCATCAGCTATCTTGTATTGTAACGATTTGTACTACTACTACATGTACATGTTGTACTAGGAAGTTGTTGTGATACATGTATGTAATTTGACTGTTCAAACATTTTATGACAGGACAATAAAAATATACAACAAATGCATAGTCTTTGATTAGGGTAATCCAGATCAAGTCTGCAGGCAGATGTCAGCTAATCAGATTATTCAATAGAAAGGGTTAAGTTTTAATTACCTTGTTTTCTTAGGAAGATATGCTACTTGTCACTAAATGCATTTAATCAGATAACTTTTTATCTGTTGTTTTTATTCACACTAGCAAGCGTTTATAGATCATATCATACTTCTTTTTTAATCTTTATATCCATGTTTATAAGAAAAAAAGTTCAACAGATTAAAATGCCAGCCAGCATCTTATACATTGTACAATGTACAATAAACCTTAAATTAAAGCTTTGTTTTCATTAATGAAAATTGCATGAAATGTGCATGTAATATGAAAATGTAGATAATAAAAAAGCAAATTCATCTCCCATTAAATCCCAAACACTCTGAATGGTATATTATACATTTTGTAGATACATTTGTACATGTCCATTTTTGTACATATTTTCTTTATCTTTTCATACTATTTTAGGCAATTGGAAAGCTTCCATGTGCAAAAGCATTATACAATTATGAAGGAAAAGATTCTGGGTAAGTAAAATTAATCAGGGTTTCAGTTTGGGGCATTTTCTATGCAAATGGCCTAAAGATTTTGAAAATGACCTAAACTTTGAAGACTTTTAGGACAAATATTTATTAAGTAAATATGGAATGACTGATAGGAAATACCACTTTTAGGACAATTGTCCGTAGCATTATTAGGTCTAACAAAAACCCTGTTAATGTTTAAATTTATAATAAGAAATTAAATGACAATAACACTTAATTATATAAACATAGTTTGGAAATATTATTTAATTATGATTAATTGACAGCTGTTTGATATAAATTATTAAATTTGAGAAAGTGTAATTTACAAAAAAAGAAAAATTTGCAATTTAAAATGAGAAGGTAATTAAATGTATTTATAGATACAAAAAAAGGTGATAAACCTCTTCCAGAAATATCCCACTTTTTTCAGTTAGGCTAGCCCTTTGAATAAGTTCACTAGTACTCTTTATCAAAAAGTTTTAAATAAATTTATGACAAAGAGTTCTAGTGAACTTATTAACAAATTTTGACAAAGAGTTCTAGTGAACTTATTAAAACTTTTTGACAAATAGTTCTAGTGAACTTGCATGTATTAAACTTTTTGACAAAGAGTTCTAATGAACTTATTAAAATTTTTACAAAGAGTTCTAGTGAACTTATTAAAACTTTTTGACAAAGAGTTCTAATGAACTTATTCAAAGGGCTAACTGAAAGAAGTGTGATATTTCTGAACGAAGTTTATCACCTTTTTCTTTATAATTGATAATTGAAACCTTGTTTTACAATGCAACCTGTTTAAAGTAGACAGAGAGTTTAAATTATTAAAAGTATTTTTTTCATTTTTCTTTAATAGAAAAAAATATATCATATAGTCAATCAAAAACATGTAGGAAATCTGGGCTCACAATACTGTTACATAGAATTATAACATTAAAATCTGTATAATTTACACTTTTGATTAGAAAATAATATAGATCTTACATGGAAAAAAATCTTAAATTTTCCTTTTCTAATGGATTGGTATGTATTATAAATTTAAGCACTAAAACGATAGATTTGTTGCCACTTTCTGGTTTTTTTTTATCAATGCTCTTCAGCACTTAATTATAAAAAAAATAATTTTGGAGAGATTTCTCAACTTATTCATCACAAATTTTGTTAGATTAAGGGTTAGGGCTATGGTGATTAATGCCACTTTCAACAATATTTCTGTTATATTGTGCCGATCAGTTATCCTTGGTGGAGGAAACTGGAGTACCCGGAGAAAACCACTGACCTGCTGCAAGTCACTAACAAACTTTATCACATTATGTTCATATGTGGTATCGAATATGTTAGATTATTTTCTTTACATGAATGCGCATATGGGCACCATAAAGACAAAGTTTTATACCAAACATGCACAAATTTAAAGCCATTACATTACATGTACAATGTACATATGCATTTTACTGTATTCAATTAACTTTTTTTTTTCAGAGATTTATCTTTTAGGAAAGGAGACATAATAATCTTGAAGAAACAAGTAGATGATAATTGGTATCATGGAGAATTTAACTCACAGCATGGATTCTTTCCTGCTACATATGTCCAGGTAGTTGAACATTTTTTTTAGCGAAATAAATTGACCAAAAAACTGCATAGGAAATATAGTTTGTGTTTTTAAATAGAATAAAAATGTATATATCTAATTTAGTGCACACAACATGTTTCTGAAATAACTTTTATCAGCTACGCTCATAGTCAGAAGATTGGAAAGCCAAATATTTTAATAGACTGGAAGCAAGTAGGGTAATCCAAATGGCATTAACAGGATAGTCAAAATCTGTGTTAGCGGTAGACAAAAAATGGCTAATCACCTTTTTTTTTCCTAGCCACATTTGCATGTGATTAGCCACACATCTGAAATCGACACAAATGGAAATACTCTGTATTTCAAAAGTTTCTCATCAGATTCGCATGATTTTGAAGTAGAACAGTCACTAGCTGGGCCATTGTGCAACTGAAGCCATTCAAATTGTTTGAATCATTCATTTTTAATTTTGCGAGTGTCATTTCTGTCATAAGGTTTTTTAACTTTGGTATCAACTTTAACTATGGGATTTCTAAAAAATGACACAAGTGTCCCTTGCCATTTTCTAGGATTAGAATCTGCCTCTGATTCATTCGAGACCATAATAAAATTAGAAAGAAAATCGCTATCGGAAACATATTTTTGTATCAGGAACTGAAATGTTTTTAGCGTAAATAATTTTCTGGAAATGACTTAAAAGACCCGTCTTTATGTTCAGTTTTGAATATTATTTTTATTTACATCTTGTCAGCTGAACGTTTTTTCAAATACACGTTAGTGGTTTGAAATTTAGCCAAAAAAAATTTGATTATCGTAAATATTTCATTCGCCAAAGTGATGATTGCAACTGAATTTTTATTAGCCACATCTGAAATTTAATCGCCCATGGCGAGTGTGGCGACCTTTAACACAGAACATTGGCTGTAGTCACCTATGCCTGACGGAGGAGAACCTTAGTTTTAATCAATTACATTATTTAGGAACTGTAAATTTCAAAAATAAATATGTCAGTGCCAAAACACTGACTACTGGCATGAGCAGATGATAACCTCTGGGACTAATAGTTCACCAGCAGAGGTATCTACCCAGTGATATTGATAAAAACGTAGATTTCACAGTTTTATGGGTTCCCATGATCCATCCTCTACCTCCACTCATTGAACATTTGTTTCTGTTGACCCATGACAATCCAATATTATACTGTGTAGACTATATATTTATATTTATAGCTTTTTTGTGCATAGTAATATTTGTATGAATTTTGATTTTGTTTTAGATTGTGGTACCATTACCATCTAATATCCCACAGTGTAAGACGTTGTATGACTTCGAAATGAAGGATGAAAGTGACAAGAAAGATTGTCTCTTCTTCAAAAAGGTTGGTTTATTGGTGCATGAACTGCATAGATAATGTAAATCTGACTAAATCATATATCTTTGTTGGTAAAATATAAATTTAGAACACACTTCCCTCAAACTGATTTAAATTAGATGTTTGTTTTATCTTTTTAAGAAAAAATTTCTTCGGTGATACACTGAAATCTAACATCATTCCATCATGTAACACTGAAATCTAACAACATTCCGTCATGTAACACTGAAATCGAACAACATTCCGTCATGTAACACTGAAATTTAACAACATTCCGTCATGTAACACTGAAATCTAACAATATTCTGTCATGTAACACTGAAATCTAACACCATTCCATCATGTAACACTGAAATCTAACAACATTCCATCATGTAACACTGAAATCTAACAACATTCCGTCATGTAACACTGAAATCTAACAATATTCTGTCATGTAACACTGAAATCTAACAACATTCCGTCATGTAACACTGAAATCTAACAACATTCTGTCATGTAACACTGAAATTAAACAACATTCCGTCATGTAACCTTTCATTCATCTTTGACCTTCCAATCATATACAAGATATGCTAAATATATTCACCAATCAGACAACAGTTCTTGGTGTATGCACCATTTTGATACCTAAAGATTTAGTAGGCTTATTGCTTATTAGGCTGTTGAAAATATGAAATAAATGAAGGTTAATTCTTATACTTTAAAAAATATTCAAATATTTTTCAGAAGCAAAATTAAACAAAATGACACACTTATTTAACCTAATTTTGTCTACATTTCTACATAATTTGCATTTCTGCTTTCTTGGTCAATTTTTTTTTACTTTTCTGTAAAGTAACACATTTGCATAATTACAACTACTTTATTTCTGCAAACAATTTCAGCTGACTTGATCAAGTACACAAGCAATCATATGTTTTGCAACTGTTTGAATTTAAATGTCAATGTATTTATATTTGGCAAGATATTTACGACAAAAAGGGTCTAGTGGTACGGGAATGGGTATCGCTGATGAGGAGTAATTTGCAAAACATAGAGGGGCCGTCTTGGTCGTAATCATATGGTAATTGGATTTACAACTACCTGTGCAATCACTGCATATCACCACTAACGTTGAGAGTTCAAATCCCGCTCATGGCGAGGTGTACTTGATACAACATTATGTGATAAAGTTTATAAGTGACTTGCGACAGGTCAGTGGTTTTCTCCAGGTACTCTGGTTTCCTACAACAATAAAACTGAACGCCACGATATAACTGAAATATTATTGAAAGTGGCATTAAACACCATAAACCAAACCACAAGACAAATAATTACAACACTTGACTTCCTTCCTTTATATATTTTTTCAATAATCAATAAATTGTACAATATTGATTTTTGCATTTGACAACTGCAGAAATATGTAGAGCTCCCCACCATATAAATTTTGGTCATTGGTTATACAATTATCTATGAGTTAAACAATACCACGGTTATTTGTATTGTACCACAGTGATCCTTGCAATTCGCCTAGATGAGTCCTGAACTCAGCATTTTCAGTTGGGACTCGACAATGTTTTCAAATTTTAGATTTTTACAATGATGAGAATTACTAAAATTTTGAGAAACGTCTTCTGGATTCATCCAAATAAATTGCTACAAGTATTCCTGGTTACCATGTCTCAACTTTAGATTTGTTTAATTTTATATGTTTTTTTTGTTTTGTTTGTTTTAAGGATGAAACTATAACCATTTTAAAGAAGGTTGACGATAACTGGTTGGAAGGCAAAAAGGGTGAAAAAATTGGTATATTCCCAATATCTTTTGTAGAGGTATGTTATGAGAAAGATAGAGTGAATGGATAATTGTTGTTTAATGCCAACTCAACAATTTTTCAACTGTATCATGGCTAGAACAAGCTACATGTGATGAAATGATGATGATGTCCACTTTGTACTAGATCAACATGCTTACATGTAGTGCTAGCTCACTGAACCAACACTATGCAGACTTTTTGAGAAAAAAAATTCAATAATTTTCTGCAGGACCTACTGAAATTGTGCAGGACCTGAGGTTATTTTTTAGAACCGTAATTTACAAAATTCTAAAATTTAAACAGAATCGGTGATGGGAACAATAAAAACCCGACCGGTCGTGTTTTCAAATATAAACA
This sequence comes from Gigantidas platifrons, assembly GCA_002080005.1. Lineage (NCBI taxonomy): Eukaryota > Metazoa > Mollusca > Bivalvia > Mytilida > Modiolidae > Gigantidas > Gigantidas platifrons. The sequence continues at coordinate 109,330 of MJUT01058213.1, forward strand.
CACGAAATGGTCGCGTTGATGCATCACAGCCAGTTTAAACTATAAAAATACAATGATTAATAGAATTACCATGGAAACAGTTGCATGTTTAAGAAGTAAATGTCATTTGAAGCAGAATCTAATTCCGAGTTGACCGTGATCGTTCCGGCATACCAGTTGCATTTCCGATTTCCAGTGCAAAACAAAATACACAAACAAAAAATTTGTCGGACACCAGGACTGGCATACTTGGCAGTATTGCTGATCCTTGTGATTTTCTGCCCGCTCGGTCCGACGGTCCGACAAATTTCAAAAAGTCTGGTTGTTTCAATCGGACAAATTATCCTGATTCATACCCGACGCATACTTGAACCCACGATCTACCGCACTCGTGGCGAATATGCTAACCATTTCACCACTGATAGATAGAAGTGCTAAAACATGAAAAATGCATCCCATTTTGATATGAAAGGATTAAGAAAAATTTCAGTATTAACACATGTATATTGCTGTTCTACATATCTCAGTCACCTTGATATCTTCGTTGATGGGCATAACTCATATCTCAAATGATATAATATATATTAGTTAAACTATTTGTGATGGTAAAAATTACCACTAAAGGTCGAGACTAACATTTTCACTGGTATCCAGGGCTCGGGTGGCTCAGTGAGTTAGGTAGTTGGATTCCCTAACAACTCATCACCAATGTGGTGTGGGTTCGTACCCGGCTTTGTAAATTACAAAAAAGGGTGTACTCAACTCACAGCTGCAGGTGATAAAGTTTACCAGTTGGTTGCCCATGGTCGGTGGTTCTCTCCGGACACTCCGGCTTCTTCCACCACTAAAACTGGTCGCCAGGATATAACTGAAATAGTGTTGAAAGTGCCTTAAGTGGCATTAAACACCATCAAACAAACAAACAATACTAGTATCCTATGAAGGACTCACTTCGAACCCAAACTAGTGATAATGTATGTCATATAACATTCAAAACTGACTTTATTGTTTTTATCAGTAATGTTATAATGTGTTTGACTTTACACAGACCAATAATGATCATGAGCAATCTGTTGATACTGACAATATCACTTGGTGATATCAAAGATAAAATGTCAAAATTTTCCAATAAATGTAAAATATTACATACACAAGTTAAGAATTATTTGTTAATTTCAGATGAACGATGCTGCAAAGTCATTAATAAATTCAAATTCAAAGTAAGTTACAACAGTTTGAAGCATGAATGATTGTGACATACAGTATATGGACCTAATTGTTCGTCACCTCCAACTTTTCTTAATAATCTTCATATAATTTTAGGTTTAAGACCTTTAAATACAAATCTTAATTTGAACATGACAGATCATTATATAATTATTGTATTATTGAACTTCAAGAATTCAAGACTGTGTTTAAATCATGAGAGTAATTATGAATTATGAATAAAAAAATTATATGATGATTATGACGAAAAACTTTTAAAATATTTTGCATTTGTGAGGGAAATTTTCTGCAAAATTGGACAAGAAATGACTTTTGTATAATTTTTGTTGTTGAAAAAAAATGGGTTTTACATGAAATATAGAGGAAAAATCAGAGTCGACAAATAATTAGGTCCATGTGCAGTGACTCACTGCAGTAGATTGTTGTCTAAAAATTAATGTTGGTTGTTAGTTGTTGTGTTTGTTGTGGATATGTCAATTTCATATTGTTGTTTCAAGGTTGTACAGGTAAATCTGTCCACACTGAAACAACCTTTGTGTCATGATTTTTGTGTGTGGAATTTTCAGGTTAATTTGTAAAAAAAAAAAATTCAGACATTGGGACAACATTTTATGTCCAATTTGCACAAGATGTGTTCAAAGTTATTAATGAAGTCTTGCAACGTACATTTGTACAAAAAACATGTATGTTACCTGTAAAATCTATTGTAATATGGAAAGAAAATACATACATGTATTTCAAAGCTGAAATGACTTTTAATTTATAACTGAGATTTCTCAATTCAGCAGAGTACTGGTAAAATTTTTATAGTAATTAATCTGTAAACGTTGTTTTGTTTTATTTTATCCTTTGTATGTAATATTTTGTTGTGATCTTACTGGTAAGGCCACTTCAGTTTATTTGTTAGATTCTCATCTCCCACCCATCGATCCCTATCCAAAATGTTGCCAAACTATTGTCATGTCCATTCCAGACTCGTATCCATTCTGCCTCCATATTTGACTTCAATTTACCACTTTTCTATATTTCTGGTTGTAAGAAAGGCAGTTCATTTTACATCTTACAGTCACAACTGAATTAACGAACAATGCAGTTTACAAGTCCCTACATTAAAACTTCACGATGTTCATTGTCATGCACAAGCAGGCTTTACAGTCGTAAAACGTTTGAATACGAGTTTAATACTCATTCTCCTGAATTGTCCAATCAAAGCACATTTCCTGGTACATGTTTCATTGAGATTCTGGAGTATGATTACGGAAATGATACTTGAAAGATATTTAAGAAATAAATCATGGCTTCCATGAATTATTTCGATTCTGATATATCTAAGAGTACAAATACGGCAGTATACTTTGATTGGAAGACAGTAATTTATATTTACGTTTTCGGAAATGTCGCACACAATTTATGCTGCCAAATTCGAGCAGACGATAATAAAATCAACATGTACATTAACGACGGGAAAGTCAGTCACTAGAATCAGCACATGTGCTAATGAGATTGTACAGAATCGATAAATCGCTCGTTTGTTTACAAAGCGAAAGAAGGACGACGTTATGTTAGAATTTGTCATAAAGTCTGAAATTGTTGTATGAATGTAATGTGGATGACGATTTCACTTTCATGACTAAATTTGTTTTGATATTTTTTCCATTTTAAATGTGTCAGTATACATGTATTTTGATGCATCTGGACACTACATATATGCAGTTTCATAATGCAAAAACTTGAATTTTAAGCAAATACATGAAAATACCCCCCAAAAAATAATAAAATTTTCCTTCTTAATTACCTCAAAATAATAAAATCCTCCTTCTTACCTCAAAATGTTTTGAAACAGAAGAATGAGAATCTTTATAAGCTGATGTGGCCTTAATGAAAGTCCCTTACAGTTTCAATGAGAATATAGAATGGCTATTTGTACAGCTTCTTTGGCTTTAGTACACTTGTTCAAAAGATCCTTTTTAAAGACACATTGTATGTTTTAGCATTTTTTTTTAAATAATAAATATTCATTACAAAAAGACAATTGTTTATTAAATTTGTGCAAATTTGTTGCTCTCTCATGTACAGATATTCTTTTGTGTATCTTTAATACATTTTGTATTTGGAGAATGGAAAATTAACAATAAGGAAAAAATCTCAGCAAATGTTCTATTTGGACCATTGTCATCAAACTGATCATTAAAATTAGATGTTTGTTATTTGTTATTTATTTACTTATTATTTTTTGCAACACACTGCTGTCAACTGACAACATCTTGTGCAGGGTCATGTCAGGAATCATATTTCAACAGACTGATTATCACCAGAATCAAAGAGCCTGCAAAATCTTCAGACACTAAAATACAAGGTGTCAGTGCATCTGATGAAAATACATAGTGTGATTTTCAATATTTTTGCTGAATTGTCTGTTTAAAGATGTTGTTGACTCCATGCAATGTTTATGATGTAACTAAGCTGTGTTTCATAATGATATGAGGGTCTTCATTTGTCCACATTGATATTATTGGATGCTGTTGTACTATTTGTCAATATATTTTATGATTTTACTGTCTTGTATGCATCTGATTGGACTGTCAAAGGTTAATGAAAGGTTACGTGACATGACCCTATAGCTGATGTTGTTAGATGCTTGTGGTTTGCCAAAACAAAAACAAACAAACAAACAAACATTTAATTTTTATGATTATTTTTGCAAAATCTGTAGGGGACAAGTATGATATCTATGTTGATACATGTATATAACCCTTCTGTATTTGTGTCTCAATGTTCATTTTCAGTCCTTCCATGCATGCTGGTAATTTTATAATGCATGAAAGAGGGGGTGTGGAAGGAGTGCCACAATCCTTTCCCCTAAACTCCCTAGTAACTCAAATGCCACAACAGAAGCGGCACTCATTTACAGCCACTCAACAGAAGTCATCACCACCTAGTCAGCACAATAGAAGGTAAACATATTCAGAAAATAAACAATTACAGTGGAACCTGTCTAATCTGACACACCAAGCGACCAGGAAAATGTGTCAGATTGTACAGGATGTCAGAATACTGAGGTTTTTTACAGAAATACTTTGGGATCATAAATTTTGGTCGCAAGTTAACCTGTATCTACAATACTGTGAAAATACTTTTGTTCGTTAGCACCAGTATTCGTGATTTCTACAAAATGCATTGATCCATGGGTTCTTGAATTCGTGGTTTCAAACATTACAGGCAACAATCAATGGGGAAATTGTATTTCGTTGGATTTTAATTTTCGTGGTTTAAGTGACCCACGAAATCCACGAAAATTAGAACCCCATAATTAATAATGATTTCACAATAGTATCCCATTTTGATTGAAAGAAACATGTAGCCATAATATATATATATATATCTAGAATAACGTCAGTTTTGTAGGTTGAGACATTCAAACCTGATGTTATTGTTTTTATCTATGACATAAGTAATGTGTTTGGAGTTACACTGACTGTTAATTTTCAATATCACAGTATTTTATTTTTCTGATGGAAAACATTTGAATTTTGCAGAGAATGAAATGCATGATTGTTTTTTTTTTTTTTTTATCAACATATTTGTTGTTCATTAGTATAGTATGTTTATATTATGTATTATTTCATCAATTTGTAATTATTGTGATTATAGATATGATAGAAATGCATGAATTTATAATATATTTTATTAGGCTAACTAGTTTACATAACTAGAATTTGAATTTTATAACCATGTTCTGACATGTGGTTAAAAAATAATGTGTTATTTATGATTTAACATTAAATTGATGGACATTGTATATACCAGATGTGAAACTTGGTGCATTTGGTCGGATGTTCTCTGAATTCTTTTCAGTGTCAACCTTTGGATCAATGAAATATGAAATATTGGTAGACAATGTAAGACAACATTGCCATATTTAACTCAGATGTAGCGTAACATAAAATGAACAAACTTTTTGTTTGTAATGTTAAATATCTGTAGAGAAAGTTAAAGATGTATTCATTCATTCAAATTGTCGAGGTAGAATATAAAACATGGAATATTTACCGTGGGATGGAGTATATTATTTAATTTTCAATGCAAAATATGTGAAGAATTGGCTTATAAAAATAAATAGCAGTATCATATATTTTGGGAAAATGGATCATGTGACAGAGTATAGTTAGATTTCAATGTTTGAAGGAAGGATATAAATAGCTTATTCTAATTAAAATACTTAAATAAATGGAATGCATTCTTAATGCTAACTTACCAGGATATTATCATATACAGTGAAACCTGTCTAAACTGAACCTTCTTGGAACCAATATTTGTGTTTGGAATAGACAGGTGTTCCGTTTTCTACAGGTTGAATTAACAGATATTTCCTACATTTGGACTTTTCTTAAAAGTTCAGTTCTGGTATACTCAAAGTTCAGTTCTGGTATACTCAAAGTTCAG
>MJUT01058213.1:115109-137049 GCA_002080005.1 Gigantidas platifrons
AGTTCTGGTATACTCAAAGTTCAGTTCTGGTATACTCAAAGTTCAGTTCTGGTATACTCAAAGTTCAGCTCTGGTATACTCAAAGTTCAGCTCTGGTATACTCAAAGTTCAGTTCTGGTATACTCAAAGTTCAGTTCTGGTATACTCAAAGTTTACCAAAGTTCAGTTCTGGTATACTCAAAGTTCAGTTCTGGTATACTCAAAGTTCAGTTCTGGTATACTCAAAGTTCAGCTCTGGTATACTCAAAGTTCGGTTTAGACAGGTTTCACTGTTTTATTAAAGAGGAAGGGGCTGTCGTTGTCATGATTGTATGGTAGTTGGATTTACAACTACCCATGCAATCAGTGCCTATCACTACTAAAGTTGCAAGTTCGAATCCTGTTCATGGCGAGGTGTATTCGATACAACATTATGTGATAAAGTTTGTCAGTGACTTGCGTCAAGTTGTTGGTTTTCACCAGGCACTCTGGTTTCCTCCACCAATAAAACTGATCGTGAAGATATAACTGAAATATTATTGAAAGTGGTTTTAATTACCATAACCCTGACCCTATTAAAAAGGGAAAAAATACGTACCGGTACCTGTAGCAGTCATTGAAAGATGAAATGACATTTTTTTTTACAGATCTCTGGAGTTAAGCAGCAGTGGTAACCTGGTAATTGTACCGTCATCTCAGCCTCCTCCCAGTAGAACAAGATCACCACCTCCAGTACCTACTCATAGCAGTCAATCAGCTACCTCAGCTAGTAAACCAAACTCATCTAACAAAACCATACCAGTCATAACTAGTAAAACCATCTCATCTATAGTAAGTAAAATCTGCTAAATTTTGAATAAAAAAAAACAGTTTTTGAAATTTTTACTATTTAAGGTTAAACTTTCTTTTGCATTAATAAAAGGGAGGAGTCTGTGATAAAGTCAGGGTCGCTGTGATCTTGAGTTTAAGGCGATCGATTATCTACAAAACATTATCTTTTCAGTGGAGGTTATTTTTTTGGGTTTTGACAGAAGGTATAGGTTTTAAGCATCCCTCGTTTCTGATTGGAAAATTTTAACCCATGGGCTGAATTGTCCCATCTCAAATTCTAAAGGGGCCATCATGGTCCTGATCATATGGTAGTTGGATTTATAACTACCTATGCAATCAGTGACTATCACCACTACCGTGAGTTCGAATCCCACTCAGGCGAGGTGTAATCGATACAACATTATGTGATAAAGTTTGTCAGTGACTTGCGACAAGTTCGGTGGTTTCCTTTGGGTACTCCGGTTTCCTCCACCGATAAAACTGACCGCCAGGATATAACTGAAATATTGTTGAAAGTGGCGTTAAGGGCCGTACCTTCTCAAGTTCTTCACCATGACCAACTGTTTATTATAGTCCCAAGGACACCATGAGTTATCCTCAACTTTTAAAAGGTAATTGAGAAAGATGACTAGGTATTTACAGACACACTACAGTTTTCTTGGGAGAAATGATGGATTCCTCCTCCATTAAGCTTGATTGATTGATTAATTGGTGTTTAACGCCAACTTGAGTAGTTCATGTAATTCAGCCATTTCGTGACATCAACAAATTTTTATATATTAATTTCCATGACTACTATACATGACTCTAAATCAAATTTGTGTATAAAACAATCAGGTTCTATATACAAATAACTATTAAACCTGAGTTGTCACTCTATATAGATGAGAGGTTGGAGGGAATAATGCCACTTTCAGCAATATTTCAGTTATATGTTGGTGGTCAGTTTTATTGGTGGAGGAAACAAAGAGTAGCCAGAGAAAACCACCGACCTGTCGTAAGTCACTGACAAACTTTATCACATAATGTTGTATCAAGTAGACAGAGAAAACCACCGACCTGTCACAAGTCACTGACAAACTTTATCACATAATGTTGTATCAAGTACCAGGAGAAAACCACCAACCTGCCGCAAGTCACTGACAAACTTTATCATATAATGTTGTATCAAGTAGACAGAGAAAACCACCGACCTGCGGTAAGTCACTGACAAACTTTATCACATAATGATGTATCAAGTAGACAGAGAAAACCACCGACCTGCCGCAAGTCACTGACAAACTTTATCACATAATGTTGTATCAAGTAGACAGAGAAAACCACCGACCTGCCACAAGTCACTGACAAACTTTATCATATAATGTTGTATCAAGTACACCTCACCATGAGCGGGATTCACCTTCGATGTGAAATTACTCTGAGAAATCCTTTCTCTCAATTCTCTCAATACAGATCAGTGATAATATATATTTCTCATTTGTTTTTAATCAGACAGAGATGTACTGTTAATCAGACAGAGATGTACTGTTTAATCAGACAGAGATGTACTGTTAATCAGACAGAGATGTACTGTTAATCAGACAGAGATGTACTGTTTAAAACACAAATATTTTGAGTTTCTTTTTGCTTTAAATTGAATAAGTATATATGAAGCTTTAAAACTGCATTTCCAATCGGTGCCTATCACCATTAACATTGAGAGCTCGAATCCTGGTCAAGCGATTGTTTTCTCTGGGTACTCCTGTTATCTCCACCAATAAAACTAACCGCCTCACTATAACTGAAATATTGTTGAAATTGGCATTAAACACCATCTCATTTCAAATAGTATAAGATTTGAATTGAAAAACAAATGTAGCATTTTCAAAGAAAAATGATTCTCAATGCAAGAGGATAACTAAATCATTTATTTTATATTTACTCCCTGTTTTTTTTTCCATCCAGGAACCAGTTCCTTCAAGGAAGAGTGATGCTACAGTAGAGTGTCAGCCGGGACCAGCAATAGTTGATGCCTCAAAGATTACGGGTATTAACACTCCTGTGTAAGTCTATGATAATTATGTAGAGATTGGAAAGTTATTTCGAGGGTAAATGAGGGACCGTCATGGTCGTGATCGTATGGTAGTTAGATTTATAACTACCTATCCTATCACCAATAATGTGAGTTCGAATTCCACTCAAGCGTGGTGTACTTGATACAACATTATGTGATATAAAGTTTGTCAGTGACTTGTGACAGGTCAGTGGTTTTCTTCGGGTACTCTGGTTTTGTCCATCAATAAAACTGACCGCCACGATATAACTGAAATATTGTTGAAAGTGGTTGAAACACCATTATCATTATCCTTCGAGAGTAAATGGCATTGAAATATTTCGTGAGAAATGTAATGAGATAAATTGCCAGGAACTTGCTTTTAGTCATTTTAAGCAAAATTAACTTTAATATCCTTTTAAGTAAACAACTATATGAATTTATGTCTGACACAGCAGCCAAGAAACAGTTTAAGGAATTCATTAAAGATATTTTTTTTATTTTTATTTTTGCATCAAGTTTATTATTAGGATATTTCTATATTCGAATCCCTCTCATGGTGAGGAGTATTATGTGCTAAAGTTTGTCAGTGACTTGCAGCAGGTCGGTGGTTTTCTCCGTGTACTCCGGTTTCCTCCACCAATAAAATTGATCACCACGATATAACTGAAATATTGTTGAAAATGGTGTTAGACACCATAAACCATACCTATTTCTTTGTATGGTTGAATCAGCCTTTCATATCCAGAATCCTTTAAAAGTTGAAAAAAATATATTATTTGTAAATTCTTCTTTCTTACAGATATACAGCTTTATTTAACTATAAACCTCACAGAGAAGATGAGATAGAACTTAGAAAAGGAGATTTTTATAATGTTTGTGACAAATGTCAGGATGGGTGGTACAGGGGGAAGTGCCTGAAATCAGGGAAAGCAGGTGTTTTCCCAGGAAATTATGTACAGGTGGTCAGGTAAGAAGAGGAATAGTAGGCATTTTAATTTAATTTTAATTTAATGTTATAAAAACGTGTTAATTATTTATTATTGACTTGTTTTGTAAGCTCTTGTTTTCTTTCGGTGCCATCGTGGCTGTGATCATATGGTAGTTGGATTTACAACTACCTATGCAATCAGTGCTTATCACCTCTAATGTTGAGAGTCATCGGAGTTCCGTTTAGGCAAGGTGTACTCAATACAACATTATGTGATAAAGTTTGTCAGTGACTTGTGACAGATCTGTGGTGTTTTCCAGGTACTCCGATATCCCTCACCAATTAAGCTGCCTGCCACCTTGAAAGTGGCATTAAACACCATAACCCCCCTCTTTCTTTGCTTTCTTTTTTTTTATAGAAAAATTTTGTACAGCTTCTTCTCATAAGGTCTTGACTATCAATTTTTGATAGCAAAATTGTGAGGGTAGAATAATGGCAATACAATTTTGTATTTGAAATTTGAATGTGAATTTGTTGACTTGAATGTATTTAAGATTTTGAAACAAAATTATTGCATGAAAACTGAAATCAGAATTATATTTTATTTCGAAATTTTATAACAGAAAATTGTCATCAGATTTTAAAAATATGATGTAGAAAAAATTACCTAGGTAATACCATCCTTGAGTTCAAATGTGAACACAATCAGACTTATTTTTTTCCCACTTTTTGAGAACTACTCAGAAAATAATTATCAAATATTAAAGACATCTTGCAATAATATACCAAGGTGATAGCATGTTTTACTTCCATACATATTTTTTGAAGGTACAGGGGCAAGTGGAACCTGTACATAAGGGGTTTGGTGGGGGGGTAGGGGGCTATGTGTCATACCAATATTTCCTTGTTGGTGCTTTATATGCAATTTCTTGTTGGAAACAACGAACTTATAGTTATGATTTTTATTTTATTCCAGGTCACCAAGTGCTTTTCTTCCTGTCAGTGGTAGTGTAATGAACGTCCGTTCTAAAGGAACAAATTCTATGTCGTCACCATCATCAACTGCACCTTCTGTCACCACGACAACGCCATCTGGTCATAGAACAAGTACATCACCTAGCCAACCAGGGTCATCTCAATCACACCAAAGTTCATTACCCCAGCAACAACACCCAGCACCACCTCCAATTACACCAAGAAGCTCAAAATCATTAGCTAAATTGTCTTCATCTTCAAATTCATCTTCACGAACAGGAGGGACAAATAGATCTTCTTCCTCTGCCAGAACATCTTCTAGTGTGGAAACGTCATCTTCATCATCTAGACCATCAACAACAGTTGGACCATCATCTTCATCGTCTAGACCACCAACAACTGTTGGAATGTCATCTTTATCACCAAGAGCTTCATCTGGAATTGGACCATCTTCATCTTCACTTAGAACACCAACTAGTGATGGCACAAAAACAAAATCACCAACACGACATGCAAATAAAACGTCATCCAACTCTAGTATGGAGGGACATCTTGATCTTAGTGTGACTTCAGCACATTCCAGTCATCGTTCTTCAAGCTCAAAACAGGTTGTTTATAGAAAACCCAATGCTGTAGGGATACCTCAGCCAATGTCTGCTCTGTCAAATATTACTCCACCTAATGTAGTGGCTGGTGCAACAGGAGAAATTCCTGGTATCAAGGTCAGTACCTGTAAATGACAATGTACACAGTAAACAATTCCCTTCTTATAAGGCCAAATCTCTTATCAGGTCAGATTTCAGAAGAATTGATGTAGTTAAATACTACCTGATTGTGTCACTTTTTCATTTCAGAATGTATGGCCTTATAAGAGGGGAGACTACTGTATGTCAAATATTGTGTAATCTTTCTACTGTATAATTGAGTAGTTTTGTATTACAGCAGTATCAACATATTTTGCGAGAAATGCTAGAAACTTTCTATGGGCCGTCGTGGTCATAATCGTATGGTAGTTGGATTTATAACTACCTATGCAATCAGTGCCTATCACTGCTAATGTTATGAGTTTAAATACCAATGAGGCGAGGTGTACTCGATACAACATTATGTGATAAAGTTTGTCAGTGACTTGCAACAGGTCGGCGGTTTTCTCCTGGTACTCTGATTTCCTCCACCAATAAAACTGACTGCCACGATATAACTGAAATATTGTTGAAAGTGGCATTAAACACCCTAACCATAAACCCTAGAAACTTTCTTGTATACTGATACATTCAGTAGTTATACATCCACATTGAGGAATAAAATTAAACAAAGGGGAAATCAAAATGATTTTATACAAGGATTTGATACTAGTAGAAATACTAGATTTACAGAGCGTTTCTCACTCGTTTCAGAATGAAGTTCAAATTAAGTTCAAAATAAAATTAATATCCTAATGATGATTAATGAATTAAGTACTGAAATATGTTAGAAAAGTGACATTGTAACATGAAAATGTCAGCATGGTTTGAATCTCAGTGTATATTCTACATGACAGCAGAGATACTTGTCTAGGTGAGCCCTGGACTCATCAATTTTGTTTAGTTTGGGACTCAACCATTTTTACAAAAAATGCACTAGTTGAACTCATGATTTTTTGGTTGGCACTAAATCATATCTGAAAGCTAATTTGATTGGAAACAAATGTATTGAACTCTTGACATGAAAACAAATTTACACTCATTATCAAATATGTTTTGTCTATAGAGGGAGAAGAAAGAGAAAGAGAAATTAAGTTTAGTTAAAAGACTGACATCTGGAAAGAACAAGAAATCCAAATCACCAGGACATGAAAGTGATGGTTCTGGGACAGAGAGCATCGGTAACCATGTCAGGTAAAATACTGTTTTATTTGTGTGTTAGGGGTATCACAACAGGTGCCAATAGTTCTTGCAAGAACTGCTTACCCTTCTGGAGCACCAGAGCTCACCCTAGGTTTTTAGTGAGGTTCTAGCTACTCGATATTTAGTTTTATATGCAGTGTTTTGTAGATTGTTGTTTGTCCTTTTTCTCTTAGCCATTGTGTTGTCTGTCCTTCGATTTACAGATTCTGATTTCCCCATTAATATCTTTAAACTCTTCTTTTGCCTCTATCTTCTATATTGATATTTGATTTTGGAATTGTTCTGACAGTGTGGTATTTTTTATTGGATTTTGGAATTGTTCTGACAATGTGGTATTTTTTGTTAGATTTTGGAATTGTTCTGACAGTGTGGTATTTTTTGTTGGATTTTGGAATTGTTCTGACAGTGTGGTATTTTTTGTTGGATTTTGGAATTGTTCTGACAATGTGGTATTTTTTGTTAGATTTTGGAATTGTTCTGACAGTGTGGTATTTTTTGTTAGATTTTGGAATTGTTCTGACAGTGTGGTATTTTTTGTTAGATTTTGGAATTATTCTGACAGTGTGGTATTTTTTGTTTTTCATTTTAATATAGTATGTACATGTACTGAAATCATACATATGATACACACAACGTCATGAAGATACACAGGGCTCACCAAAGTGAGCCAATTCTCTCCTTATTTCTGCTGAAGTAATTCTTTCTCAGCTCTAAAGTAAAACTTAATTCACCTTGTTTCTTATTTAAAGTTGAAAGTGATGTTAAACACCACAACCCTAACCCTTATTTAAGGTTTCTCCTTTCTTGCAAATAGTATTCATTTTTTTTAATTAAGATTATTAATAGAGCTAAACGTGTTTACTCACATTGTTATCAGACTTCCTGGAGAATGCATACACATCGATTCTAGACTCACCGAAAGATGATGTTGGATAATTTAGTGTCAGACGTCCTTTAAAAATGGCTACTATATATATTATGGATTTCATTGAAGATTTTACGAAATATGATTATAGGTTTTACTTTAAGACTAAGGATGGATTGGGTGGATTATGGTGTTTAATGCCACTTTCAACAATATTTCAGTTATTTTGTGGTGGTCTGTTTTATTAGTGGAGGAAATCGGAATAACCCGAAAAAACCACCAACCTGTCGCAAGTCACTGACAAACTTGATCACATAATGTTGACTTGTAGCGAGTACACCTGGCCTGAGCTGGATTCGAAGTCACAACGTTAGTGGTGATAGGCACTGATTGCCTAGGTAGTTGTAAATCCAACTACCATGCGATTATGACCACTACAGTCTGCAGCAAAAACCGCTAGCCCTATGCCCCAGTCTAGTAAAAATTGGTTGGGCTAGTAAAAATTTGCTTAATCAAATAGAAAAAATTCTTCTAAAATGTGATTCAGGCTAGTTCGTCCAAAATGTTTTTGGCACAGACTGCACTACGTTCCCCAGTTCTGCTTTATGTAATATAAAAACATTAACACAGGTTATATAAGGTTCATGTCACCTTTTAAGTAAAGTCAGTAAGCATTATGAAGGTAATTTATAGACTAAATTCATTTTAATTCGTTATCATACATGTGATAAGGTCCCGGAGCTCATCCTGGAGATTGTCTTGAATATCTGGGAGATTAGGCATTTTTGAGATTGATATCAGGGAGATATTTTATCGACATTTTTATCGATGTAAGAAACCAACTTTTGAATATTGTTTGTTCATTTAACTAAGTACGTGTAGGTAAGTAAGTAAATATTTATTGGCATATCATAAAATACAGTTTAAGCAATATAAACAAGTAAAAAATATCCATAACTGTATTTAAAAAAAATGTTTTGATGAATAAAATGTCATCTTAGATCACTTTAAAACCTGATTAAAATGTCACTTAGTTTTTTTACATTCACAATGCTGGTCGAATTATTCTTGTGAACAGTTCCACTTATGTGTCTTGTCAAATCGTAGAGAAGCCATATTTCTGCAATTTTTAAAATGGCTTCAAATTCATATTAACTTGTATTTTATTGCTACACAAACAGTGATTAGATTTTACAAATTTTTATTATTCTTGTCAAAACAGACTATCTAATTAGCTCACTCGACCATGTCGTTGACTGACAGAACCTGAGATACACACTTCAACATAGGAAACACATGTCCATAATCTAATTATATCGCCTAGGGGATTTCCAATAATTTACGATGTTTACACATGTACATTGAATTTTGATTTTTTGCTTTTCATGGATATGCGGGAGATAATGGCTTGTATCCGGGAGTAGTTTTTTGTGGGCTCATTTGCGTGAGACTCCCGCGCAATGCGGGTGCTATCACATGTATGCGTTATATACCAATTTTCGTTGTTTTCATTGGAACCATGAAATCACGAAATTCATAGCACCATGAAAGACATATATTATAAGAGACTTTATTAGCAAGTATCAAAATGAAGAAATGAAAAATCAACACTCATGTCATTTCACTCCAATCCACAAATGGTTATGAGTTATGGTGTTTCAATAATATTCAGTTATATCATGGCTGTCAGCTTTATTGGTGGAGGAAGCCGGAGTACATGGAGAAAACCACAGACCTGTCACAAGTCACTGACAAACTTTATCACATAATGTTGTATTGGGTACACCTTGCCTGAGCTGGATTCAAACTCACAACGTTAGTAATGATAGGCACTAATTGCATAGGTAGTTATAAATCCAACTACCATATGATCACGATCACGATGCCCCTCGCTCTAATCTACGAAAATTGATACCACGTGAATAATTGAACCTACAGTAATGGTATTCCTTTAGAGGAATTATTCAGATCTTTTATAAATTCTACACAGTTTCCATTTCATATCAATATATTACAGATCTGGTTCCTGCCCAGCAGATAGCACTGGATTGTTGGGAGCTGAAGGAAGCCAACATGTGAAAACTGGTTCATTTGATTCTACTGTTCCTCTAGTACCTCATCAAAAACCAAGTAGACCAAAACCTTCAGTTAAGTAAGTACTACTTTTTGGTTGATATTATCAATTGGTCTTGATTATCCAGATGTTCCAAGGGCCCGGGTGGCTCAATGAGTTAGGTAGTTGGATTACTTAACAACTCATACAAGCCTATCACCAATATGGTGTAGATTCGCTCCCGGCTTTGTAAATTACAAAAGAGGGTGCACTCGACTCACAGTCACAAGTGATAAAGTTTACCAGTTACTTGCCATTGGTCGGTGGTTCTCTCTGGGTACTGCAACTTCTTCCACCACTAAAACTTGTGGCCATGATATAGCTGAATATTGCTGAAAGTGGCATTAAACACAATAAATCAATCTTAAATCAAATCCAGATGTTCCACGCTATATATGTGTATGTGTAGTCTGGATTCATGTAAATTGTTTAAGAAGTAGGCATGGTTTATTATTCATAAGACTATATTAAAAGTAGGTGTGTTCATTGAACAAGATTTTTTACCCTTAAATATATAAACCAACCAGACCTTATCTAGGAGATTTATAATGAGGCTCATGAATAATGACTGCTCATTAACAAAATTCAATGGATGAAACCAGATGTTTACTGGTTCATAGAGATCTCCTAGCTAGCAACAATTAACTTTGGTAGAAAATTAATTGTCTAGACATATAAATGATTAACAAAAAATTTGTGAAAGCAGTATTATTGCCACTGTGACACTGTCAAAAGTAAAGGAAACATTAACTGTGTACATTTCCATAGAAATCCTGCTGTAGTTTTATGCCCCTGCTGAACAGATGGGGTAAAAATAAGAACCCTAAATATTGTCCTTCCATCTCTCTTATGTCTCGCCTTTAATTTGGATATACTGTCAAACCTCTGACACACCCTACTCAGGTGGTGATGTATGGGAACTGTCAAATCCCAACTACTGTCAAACCTGTATATAAAGGGTACTCAAGGGAAACTGTAAATGTACCCTTTATGACCAGTTGTCCTTTATATACAGGTTAAAATTGTATGTACTATTCATTAATGGGGAAAATGATGCTGCCCTTTATAGACAGTGATTTGCTATATAGAGGTGCCCTTTATGGCAAGTTTAATTGTATTTGAAACAAAAATTTAACTAAAATTTTTTTTTTTTTAACTTGGATGCCCCGAACCCTAAGAATCCTTCAAATATTATTTCTAATATAGTGAAAATTCTGCTTTGAAATATCCAGGTTTACCAATATTTAATAAGCAATGAAACATAAAAAGAACTTTTGTTGATTATTTTGTATTATATAAGAAAGTAATAGACATAACCTATGTTACAAGCTTCTATTATGAAATATTTATTTTCCGTTATTTTACCGCTCGGGCGAGGTGTTCCCGATACAACATTATGCGATAAAGCTTGTTAATGACTTGCAGTAGGTCGGTGGTTTTCTCCAGGTACTCCTGTTTCCTCCACCAATAAAACTGACGACCATAGTGTAACTGAAATATTGTTGAAAGTGGCATTAAACACCATATCCTGTTTATTTTAGATATAGATGTGTAGTACCCTATCCCCCTCAAGGAGAAGTTGAACTTGAATTGAAGGTTGGTGACATTGTATTTGTTCATAAAAAACGGGAAGATGGTTGGTACAAAGGAACACTTCAACGATCGGGAAAAACTGGATTATTTCCTGGAAGTTTTGTCGAGTGTGATAATTCATGAGGACACTTCAACGATTGGGAAAAACTGGATTATTTCCTGGAAGTTTGGTCAAGTGTGAAAATTGAATGAGAATTTTTTACGATTAAGAGATAGTTTAAAAAAAAAGAAGTTTTGTTTGTTGGAATGGTTGATTTGAATTTCAAATACCATACATGTTACTGAAAATGTAATGGAATTATAACCAGGTGTTACTCTCACAAACATTCTGTGGTAAGAAAAAGTTGATGAAAAAGGAAAGGGTAGGAAAAGAGTGATTAGTGATAACTGTTTTTTTTTGGGGGGAGGGGGAAATTTTCCCATGTTTTCATATGTAGTAAGAAAAGTTTATAAAGTGTAAGAGGATATGAAAAGAGTGATTAGAGAGAGGTGGAGGGGGGGGGATTTCCCATGTTTTTATCTGAAACATCAACATTCTAAAATTGTTTTTGGATCTGGCATAGCAGTTTATGGATACAGACTTTTGTCATTATAGTCCAATAACTGGAGTTGTAGCATGAATGCATTCTTTTCCATTTATCTTTTTATTGTTTATATATGAGAATGTAAGCAACAGCTAGGAACTATATGAAATGATATGCTCAGATACGAGATATTGCACACTTTAATTCTGGGCTGTAGTTTTATTACTCTCAGAGAGCTGTGCAATAATCATTGACCTAGATGTGATATTGCATGGCTTGATGTTACAAATCATTTATACCACCGTTTTCCCGAATTACATGGTTAAATATTGTAACCATATGCCACAAAATATTAAAAGAGAGTGAACAAAATTAATGTATTGTTATCCCATCTTTTAAAGTAAAAAATTTCTATCTTGGGACATCCAGTTATGATATATATTGTAAAGGAAAAGGAGCAGGGGTGATGATCGTATGGTAGTTAGATTTACAACTACCTATGTAATCAGTTCCTATCATCCAAAAATTGTGAGTTCGAATCACGCTTATGGTGAGGTGTACTCGATACAACATTATGTGATAAAGTTTATCAGTGACTTGTGGTACATGTAGGTCAGTGGTTTTCTCCAGGTACTCCGGTTTCCTCCACCAATAAAACTGGCCGCCATGATATAACTGAAATATTAATGTTGAAAGTGGCATTAAACACCATGACCCCTAACCTTGACCCTAATATGTGAGCATATACAATGTCCATCTTATATTCTGTAATTTGTTTTTCTACAAATCCAGAACAAATTTTAAAACTTGTATGAATGAAGACTTGTTGTATGCAGTTTATGTTACATCTGTCATATTATGTGATTATTTTTTTCAATGTTGACATCACTGATTATTGATTTAAAGATAAATTTTTTATGCAAATATTATGTATATGAATAATTTGATGTTTTTTTTGTTTTTGTTATAAAGATCAGTTTTTGTTTAACAATTTTTTTGTGGTATGCCTTTATGTACAGGTTTATGCATAATACAGAATTTCTGTTTCTAATTATGGATCTTATAAAGATTTCATTTTTCATGTAAAAATATGCATTTACGTTCATGTCTATGCTTATAGAAGTGTGAACGAGGTGAAAATATGCATTAATGTTCATGTCTATGTTTATAGAAGTGTGAACGAGGTGAAAATATGCATTAATGTTCATGTCTATGCTTTTAGAAGTGTGAACGAGGTGAATGTTTAAAAAATTGGTACTGGTACTATGTCAAGATGCTTCCAATATTGTTGTATTCTTGTTTAGTTCTAATTATAGAAGTGAAGTAATCTACAAGATAAACTATACAGTTATCTCCCCTTAACAGGTTTATATTAAGACCAGCTTATGTTAATTAATAGCCAAATAATATTGAATGTAGATTATTGTATCCACTCCCCCTTCCAAAGTTGACAGCCCACATTTCTCTTTTTTTTTATGTTAAGATTTTTTTCCTGTCCAAAGACACTTAAATTTTATACATCAATAAAAAAAATTGTTGGTTTCAAATCAAGATAACTGCACATAAATTTAACTGACCTACATGTATTCACAAAACATGTATGTTGAATATGCTGTAGCAATTTACATATAGTTCTCAATGGAGTAATGCTACATAAATTATGTACTTCTCTAATCAAGACATCCTCGCAATTTATTAGCGAAGTAGGTGAAACATGCAGGTATCCTTGGGACTTTACCTCTATTTCAATGGAAAATTTGAATTATATATTTTCATATAATTTAAAATAAACCTGTCATATATAAATTTAAGAAAATCAAAATACAGATAAGATTTAGTGTCATCAAGGACGTTTGAACACTGACAGTGATTAAAAATCAGAAGTATTAGATGAAAAGAATGTTTTTATAAATAGAATGGGTACATGTATTAAATGTTTTAATATTATAAAGATGAGTGCTATATTCTGTGTGAATTTTCTAAACATTATGCATTATGAATGTATTAAGTGTTGTATATAGGTATATATTAAATGTTGTACATATGTCACTTTGATATTAAGTGCTGTATAAATTTACAGTGTATTTTTTTGTTTTTTTAATCCAACATTTTGTTAGTTAAACAATATTCAGGGGATTTTATGATTGACTATGTACCAGGCATTGTCTTGGTCATGTACCAGGCATTGTCTTGATCATGTACCAGGCATTGTCTTGGTCATGTACCAGGCATTGTCTTGGTCATGTACCAGGTATTGTCTTGTTTATGTACCAGACATTGTCTTGTTTTTGTACTAGGCATTGTTTTGCATTGAGTTTAGCTGTGTAACAGTAGCTCCCATCAGTCCTTTTTTCTTCTTTTTTTTTATAAATGAATTTATAATACCCAAAAGGCTCAGTTGAAATTCAGAATTCTGCAAGTTTATAAACGGGTGAATCTGTAGCACTACAGTTGAAAAAGGGGGAAAAGGACAGTTTATAGCTACTATTCTGCAGCTAGCTTTGAATAATTATATTTTTGTTTAAAAAGTATGCATACAGGTTTATGTATATTTATATATTTTTTTATTGTTAAAAAATAATAGATACCGGTACATGAGATAAGCATTAGCATGTAACTTTAAGCTTACATCTGTGCCATTTTTTACCCTTAAAATCAAAACATTACAGATTCAATACAAATACCATATATAGCAGGATTCTTGATCATGTGGTATTTAAAACTATATATTTAAAACTTACAGTCGAATCTGTCTTATGTGACTTTCCAAGGGAACATTTAGATAGGAGGGTTACAAATAAGACAGGTGGTCACTTAATACAGGTTTAATTAATATGAAATACACTGTGAAGGGAAATTGAAGTTAAGGTCACATGATATAGGTTATTGTATAATAGAGGTGGTCACTATAAACAGGTTGGACTTAGGGGTGTAACGATACACTTTTTCCACAAACGATACGTATTGCGATATTTGATGTGTATTACGATACGTATCACGATACGTTTTATAGGAAACTGTAACTATTCCTTCACTCGATATGGGCGCTGCCATGGTTTTTTTTTTATATGAGGTCGCTTACGTACTAGCGGAAATTATGAATATTTGATTAATTAATTTTAAAAGCATAAATTAATCAATTCACTTTTCTCAAAATATTAATTAAATGATCACCAAAAGAAGTAAACGGAAGTTCAACACTACTTTTTAAAAAAAAATGAACATCATCGTTTGTATCATAAGCAGCCTCCACGTATCGTCCCCAAAATAATCGCGATTTTGGTACATACAGTGAATCGTTTCCCCCTTAGTTGGACTGTAGTATTTTGAATTTCAAAACATGAGGAAAGTGATAAAAGAATTTATTTCATGCTATTAAATTTGTATATGATGTGCAAGGATTCTGTTGATCGAAAAGAAAAATCAACTTATTTGTCAAATTGATGCATGTAAATATGAAGTAGACCATGTTAGAGTAGATTAGTATGTTTGAACTCCATAATATTTATCATATTTTCTTGACATTTATTTAAGCAATTAAAAAAACACCATCGAACCAACCAAACCTAAACAATTAAACCTGCCTAAACCAAACTGTCAATAAATGGAAATCCTGCATAAGCCGAACTTTAGATAAAGTCCCAATGTAGGAAATCTTTGTTAAAATAGCCTGTTTAAGCCGAACTGTCAATATACTGGAATCCTGCATGAGGCAAACTTTAGATAAAGTCCCAATGTCGGAAATCTTTGTTAAAATAGCCTGTTTAAGGCATACTGTCAATAAACTGGAATCCTGCATGAGGCAAACTTTAGATAAAGTCCCAATGTCGGAAATCTTTTTTAAAAATAACCATTATAAATTGAAAAGCCGGTCTATTACGATAACAAAAATTGGTGCCAAGGAGGTTTGATGGAGACATGTTTCACTATGATATTATATACTAACTCACACATATATTTTCCTTTTAATAATGCTTTTATCTATACTCTCTTGACACGAACACATACAGAACTGTTAAGTCATTTTTTAACATAACCCCTACTGTATACACATAAAGCGTAAAAGTTTTATTTCAACTTGCTGCATATATAAAACATAAACCTATGCTCTGGAGATCTTTTTTCCCGACAGTTGAAAGGTCTAATATCAATTAGAGGGAGTGGTAAAAAAAATCACTATCTAGATGGACAGTCTTCGAAATGAAAATTTGAATTTACTGGTTCGAATCAAATTCTTGAATTTATTTAATATAAATATATCTAAATTACAAGTGGAAAATTTACTGACCCGAACAAAGTTTGACTGGTCTTGGGTAGAAGGAACGGTGCTCATCATGAGGACTGTAGACAAAACCAGTGAACATAATGTTGAAAATAAAAATAAAAAAAACATAGCAAAAGATCGGACAATTCAATCCCCACAAGAAACCGGGAGTAAGATGATGTCTTTCAATATTCCAAATTTAAAGAATTATTTAAAAAATACAGATAGTGGATAGTTATTTTTATTCTATCAAGAAAAATGTGTGAGAGTTTATACAAGTATACACACAGTCACTGATCTTGTTCTGAAACAGTCCAAAACAGTGTGGAGGTATTTAGATGCATTTTCGAGTTGTGATCTCACTGCCCATTAAGAAAGAATCTGATGATTTTCTAACAAATTTATTGAAAATAATGTGTTGAAATCCATTTGATAAAAGCAAGATTTAGAAAATAATTTAAAAAAAGTTGGTTATTGGAGTGTTTGTTGATAAAGTGGCAACACTTTTATACCCTACTACTCAGCACCAGTCTTATGCTTGAAGTTGGTCATTCACAAATTACATATACATCTGAGCCATTAATGCATAACATTTAAAGGCAATATGTACAGTCAAATTTCTTTTCTCCCAACTTTGAACAGTCTTTTTTTTATATGAGGGAGGGGAGATAACCAACTTTGATCACTTTGGGTTTTTTTTTCAAAGTACAATGTATATAGATATCTTAAATTGTTGGCATTTTTCTTCTTTGACATTAACAATGTTCCACTTAATTCTAAAATACCAACTTCTTTTGAAAATAAAAATATGGTGGTTTTTCAACAACAAAATAACGTTGAAAAGGAAAATTTGTCAACTTTTATATTGATTTATCAAACAAACTACCTTATAGATAGTGTTATCCAAATATAAAAAAGTAGATAGAAATATTGCTAAAAATAACTTGAAATAAGACCAATCATTTGGAAAATAAGACTAGTTACATTGATCTATTCCTAAAAATAGATTTGTGTATCTCTTGTAACATACATCAATGAAATACAAGGGTATTCTTATTAATAAAGTATGTGAGGTCATTTTGAAAATGATGTCATGTGAGGTCATTTTGAAATTACATCGTGTGACATATTTTTGAAATAATTCCACCTTATATAAAAATGCTGAATTTTCATTGGATAAAAGCTATGCTATTTTTCCACAAATATTATGATTTTCTCCAATTTTTCCTTCACCATGGTATTTTTTTCCCGCCATTTTAAGTGTCGTGGTATTTTTCAGAAATACAACGGCAGGTGGGAAAATACCATGTCTAAAAATAGATCGTGATTAAAAATAGTAGTATTTTACATTCCGATGCTCTCGGGATTTATCTTCAGGTAATGATAACCACCGATATTTTTTAATAATGGCCATATCAGCAGACGGCAGGTCGGCAAGTAATTCTGCAGCTGAAAATTGATTTGTCGATGCTACCGTGGAGGATGTGTTCAATATTTTAACGAATATTAATTTAAAAAACACAAACAAATCAACAAAATTTGCCATAAAGTTACTGCGTGATTACTGCTCATCAAAAAACCGAAATGCTGACTTCGAAAATATGGATATTAACGAACTGAAAATGCTTTTGAAGGAATTTTGAAGTAAAAAAATACATTGTAAGGGCTACAATGCATGTTATCACGTGTATTTGCAAAAAAACTGCCCCGTTGTCCAAGAGATCATATTGTAAATTTCATGACCTGCAACACTATAAAAACCTGTGCTTGTCTGATTCAAGGGAAAATATTCGGTGGAATTATAGAAATATACCATGCTTGTAAGTGGTATTTGCCCAAAAATACTGGTTTCGAGACTAAACAAATATCCCTCGCCTGTCGGCTCGGGTAATTTGTCCAGTCTCTCAACCAGTATTTTTTGGCAAATACCACTTACAAGCATGGTATATTTCTATATTACGTCATGTGAGGTATTTTTTAAATTACGTCATGTGAGGTATTTTTTTAATTATGTCGTGTGAGGTATTTCTGAAATTACATCTGAGGTATTTTTGAAAGTATGTCACTTTTTTTTAAATGTGATTTGTATCTGTACAGTATCAAAATATGTATTGAGAAAAATAGAAAAAATTATTTTTTTAAGTTTTCTTACAAACTTTTTTTAATCATTATACAAGTTGGGTTAAAAACATTTTACAAATATAATTTAAATGAACATAAATACAACCTATGAAGAATGAGTGTGACCATTCAAATTTATTGTATGTGGAATTATTTTTCATTTTCACAATGCATAAAGCAATGCAAAATATTAAGTTTGTTTTGTATTTTGATTGTTGACGTACAATGAATTTGTGTACCCTTTTAAATGTAGGACATTCATACGAATTCAGAACACAGCATTTATTGATTGACTTTGCTTAGTATCATTTTAATACATTTAGAATAATGGCAGTTTTGAAGGTTGAGACAGACATTATCACTAATATAGCAGGAAGTCTGAAGGGAAAAGCTGCGATATTAGAAATTATGTACATTGTTGTATATCAGGAATTTCAAAACTGATGTTGTTATTTTTATCGGTAACATCATTATATGTTTTATGTCACACTCGGAGTCAGTATGTTGATACTGACAATGTCAGTGAGATCTAAGCAAATATGTCCAATCACTGATAAATTGGTTTAAAGAAAAATAATGTGTATTTATGCTGGTTTTCACATCAATGATTTTTTTTTTAAATTTTGGTGGGTTGGATTCAATTAAAAGGGAAATATTATTTGATGAAAATACTCATTTATTTCATTTATATTTAATTGTGTTTGGAAAAAAGTGTATTACTTTGTCAAACAAACAAAAAATGTTCACATTTCTTTTTGTTTGACAGTTTGAATCTTACAAATTTTTTTTGAGTTTTCTGTGATGGAGAGTGACCAAATCTAATATACATGTAGTATATTTTTGTAGCAAATAATATCTGAAGAGTTCGTTGAGTTTTCAAGGGTTGTAATATTTGTTGCTCACCGGGTTGTTTTGTAGTTAATGTGGATTGTAAACAAAAATATTTGTCCACTGTTTTTTGTGCTTCCACCTGACAATGTAGGAGAACCACACCTGTCAGTATTGTTCTGTGATAAATCATGTGATGTTTGTATACTGTCTGTTATAAGGATTGTAACTACAATACAATATTATGTTAGACATATAGAGATCACTTTATTAAACAAGGTCAAGGTTATTGATCAAGATCGTTACTGTGTATCGTCACTTCCATCTATATTTTAGTTTTATCAATGATATGTAAATTTTCTTTTGGATCTTTACATGTGATAATATCTATTTTCAAGCAATAACCATAATACATATTATCTTTGATTTTTATATTCACAATGCATGTGGTCGTGATCGTATGGTAGTTGGATTTATAACTACCTATGCAATCGGTGCTTATCACCACTAACGTTGTGAGTTCAAACCCTGCTCAGGCCAGATGTACTTGTTACAACATTAAAGTTTTTCATTCAATTTCGACAGGTTGGTGGTTTTCTACGGGTACTCCATTTTCCTCCACCAATAAAACTGGCCACCACGATATAGCTGACATATTGTTAAATGTGGTGTTAAACACCATAAAACTTAAAACCAAACCAATCAAATCATGCAGTTGACATTCTGTTTACAAATTATAATCTCATAGTATCTTTGATATTGAGTGGTTATTAATATAATTGTCAAACATGCAGACTTAGATATTATGAGGTAATTTAAGTTATATAAAATCCTTAAAGATATACCTTGTACCAAAATGTCTAATTCTTAATATGTTCTGTAACTTTGAGTCATGAAGATATGATATGGTGTAAATGAACAACTTGTGAATGATTTTTTATCATTTTATTTGAGAAAATGCATTTAAAATTAGTGATTCTCAAAATATAAAAAAATAAAACCATTATTTTGTTATTATTTTTACTTTGGCTCATTATTATGACCAAATGGGGTACCAGTCTTGTTTTTGACTTTGTGGCAGTTGTCTTTTAACTTTTCACGTTTCAACATTTCCATCAGAAACCAGTGGATCAAATAGAACTCACGGTTTGTACTCGCATGTGACTTACTATTTCTCTCTCTCGTCAAACTGCATCAGTCGTGTAATGGTTAGCATGCTTGTCTCAGGTACATTGGATCATGGGTTCGAGTCCAGATCGGGTCAAACCAAAGACCATAATTTGTATTTGTTGCTTCTCTGCTAAGAACCCAGCATTAAGGAGAAAGAGCAGAAACTGGTTGGCTCATAATCAGGAAAATGTGTTCTTAGTGAGGCAACATGTCTCCCTGTGGACTGTTGTTTCCACGAGCTTGCACTATTAAAATCCTACTAACCGTGTTGGTCTAGTACAAAGTGGACATCATCACCATGATATAGCTGAAAAATTGTTCATTTAGGGTTAAACAACAATCTTTCACTTTACAATGATGAATGGAGTCATATGTCTGGATCAAAGGATTTCAATTAGGTACAGTCTGACTACCTGTAGTACTTTATGCTGTCTGTTCATTTTGCGTTTTCTTTTTCATGTTCATATTATAATTTTCTGTAGAACTGATCAACTTCAAGGAGCCATCTTAAACTTATGAACCAGGGGCTGTTCTGTTCGTGATTGTATGGTAGCTGGATATACAACTACCTATGCGATCAGTGCCTATCGCCACTAAAGTTGTGAGTTCGAATTCCGCTCATGGCAGGGTGTACTTGATACAACATCAAAGTTTACAGTGACTTGCAGCAGATTAGTCGTTTTTTTCGGGTACTCTGATTTCCTCCAATAAAACTGACCACCACAATATAACTGAAATATTATTGAAAGTGGCGTTAAACACCATATCCGTAGCCATTCTTTGAACTAGCAGCAAAAATGTTGGTTCAAGAGCTTATACTTATAGAAAAATTGACATATTCCATTTGTGCAATTGAAGTCCTCGAGCTCAAGTGTGGTAGATTGTGAGTTCGAGCCTCGATATGGGTCAAACCAAAGACTATGAAATTGGTATTTATTGCTTCTCCGCTGAGTACATAGCATTAAGGAGAAAGAGCAAAGACTGGTTGGCTCGGAAGCAGAATAATGTGTCTGAGTGGGGATACATGTCTATCCACAGACTGTTGTTTCAGTGAAATAGCACTATACAAATCCAACTAAACATGTTGGTGTAGTACAAAGTGAACCTCATCATCATCTCACTGAAAATTAACTTGTCATGATATAGCTGAAAAATTGCTGAGTTGGCGTTAAAAAAACCATCACTCACTCTGAGATCATTTGGACAATTTGAACCAAACTTGTCCAGAGTCATTATTAGGGTATGGACTGTAAAAATTATATCTGATGACCCCAATAACTGACCAATACGACTCCATTGACAATAAAGACCACAGGGGGAACACAGCTACAGAGTCAATAAAGCCACACCTCCCCCCCCCCACACACCAAATGAGCTTAAATCTATATAGCAGTAATATTTTAATGAGTAGTTTGACAACATTTTGTGTTTTGTCAATTTTTTTTAACGAGAAAGTATGCAAATTAGGTTGATTTTAAGCAAAAATCATTTGAAGATCTCATCTGAAACCACAAACCCAAAATCAAACAAAGCTTCCCAAGGATGGTCTCCTTTAAAAATCATATCCCACATCCAGACCACTATCCAATATGGTCCTGGTTACTAAAAGATAGATAAATTATTTCAAATGAGCAAAAATGCTATATTTTAAATTAAAATGAGCTGAGATTTATACTGATGAGTTGTTTAATATATTTTCAGTTTTCCCATGAATTTGTAATTTTTACTTTTTTTTTTTAACCAAATATGTAAATTATGCAGATTTTAACCAAATTGTATTTAAACATCTTCTCTTTTGAAACACTAAACCAATTTACACCAAATGTGG
>MJUT01058213.1:179364-196026 GCA_002080005.1 Gigantidas platifrons
TTTTTTTTCTCGATCGACAGTTCAGAGGAGATGTGGCTATATTGGTATTTCTTAAGACAATGGCAAGTTATAATCCAACTAGTTTTACCTCGTCACTTTTTACTGAAGTACCTGTACTAAGTCAGGAAAGTGAGCGGTCATATATATGTGTGTTAGGGATATCGAATTTGCCTATTTCTACGATTTTTCTATTGAATTTTTGGAACTTTTCCGACGATATGATACTTTTTTTTTCATTTTATTATAGGTTGTGAAAAAGAATTATCACGATGTACCTGCAACAGGGCCTCCAGGAGAAATGTTGCAAGGCGGAATAATACTGCTTTGGGGTCTGAGAACAGGCTGAAACCTCTCTCAAACTGTGGATTTGAGTTGAAAATACCAAAAAATAATGAAAAAATTAAAATAAAACGTCAATGACTAAGGCTGTGAGGCCCCTCAGAGATTCACGGGCCCTTTCGTGGATTTCCGGGCCCCGTACCGATGTACCGGCTGAACCCTCCTCTCATATACCCTGCTTTTTATCATCCTAGATTCTGTAAATCCAGTTCTCTATCCTTCTATGGATACAATGTTATGTGTTTTGTTAAGCATGCCAGTAGCAAGCGCCACTGCTGAGATGTCACTTAGTGTACTGAGACGTTTGAAAACTTGTGTTAGTTCGACTATGAAGAATGACAGGCTATCTTCCCTAGGATTGATGCATATTCACCGAGATTTTGAAGTGAACTTGTACAAAGCAATGGAGGTGTTCGTATCTGTTAAGACACGAAGGGCAGATTGTTGACAATTTTAGGATATTTTTGTCTATCAAAGTCATTAAAATTGTACTTGATTCTATGTTATATGATTTTGATTTCTGAAAAAAGAGTGGACATGACACTACTATTGAAACATTATATTTTCAAACAGTATTTGATATTTGCATAAGTGACAAATTTTTAGACAAGGATCAGAGTTTTCAAGACACCTTGTGTCATAAACATTATAATATTATATTTAGTCATTCAGAAAAAAAAAGTTTGATTGTGTAATTTGTAAAACTTCATCTGAAAGTCAAAAGGTTTATTTCAATTGAAAACCAGGACTTGTTCTTAAATATTTCAAGAATGAATAACATTTCTGTAAAGATTTTGGCCCAAAAGATAAATTATATTGTCCTACATATTGTTATAACAGTTGTAACACATTTTCTAGGTCAGAAAGTGGAGCTGAAACAAGATCTCAAACTTTTCAATTTCTTTTAGATATTTTGAACAAGAACCAAGTTGTTGAAAAAGTCCTGGTGAAAGAATTATTACAACTTAACTGCCTGTATACACTTCAACATGTTGAATTTGTTATTCAGGCTTTTTTTTGGGATGAAAAGATACTTCTGTTTCATTTTGTATATGAGAAATATAATCCTCTTTTATCTATGAAATCTAATGCTGAATTTCTTACTTATTCTTACTTACCTATTACAATCACTTCCAGCTCATTATTATAACAAATGTCTCATTTGTGATAAGTCCCGCCTACATCGTCAGCCATCTTGCTACTCCGGTAGTCTCGTTCTGAGGTCACTTGATTTCTCCAATTATAATCCTATTTTATTTATCACGTGAGGTAAGTAAGCATAGAAGAATGTAGATAAATATCTAACGAAACGATGCATATATGTTTGATCGTTCTCGGACCCGATTTCATGACAATAATTTGCAAAAAAGGTGCGCAAAATTTTCACCGCGCATTTTCGAAAGTTTTTGATAGGGTGAAATCCGTAGCCCTATGGTCCCCAAATATCAGAAAAACTGCCCAAGGACCATAAGGGCTACGGTTCCGCAGCTACGCTTAGGATGGATCCCTGGGGTACCCCTCCTTCTTCTTCTTCTTCCAGGAAAGGAGCCGGGTTCTATCAGAACGTAGGTGGCTCCGTGAGAACTATTCGCATGTGCGGACAACACAGTCAGCTCTCAAAAAATAAAATAAAATATACAGTTAAAACTATGTACATGGGGTCGTTGTTCAGTTGTTTTCAGAGCGTGCCTTCAGGGCAGCTCTGAATCCCTCGACAGTGGTGGCTGATGTTGTCTGTGTTGATAGCTGGTTCCAATCCCTGATTGTCCTCGGGAAGAATGATTGTCCATAACTGTCGTGTTTTGTCCTTTCCCGAAAGAAGCGATCTTTACCTCTGGTCCGGTTGTCGTTTGGAATGAGGTACTGGTCTTTATCAATATCGACTTCTCCATGTTGGATCTTAAATAACATGCCCAGCCTGTTGTTCTGGCGTCTGTCTGCGAGATTCTCCCATTCTAAAGATTTAACCATTTTCGTGACACAACCTGGTGTTCTATCTGAGTAGTTGTTGTGCACGAATCTCGCAGCTCTTTTTTGGACGTTTTCTATTGATTTGATTTTACACTGGTTTAATGGATCCCAGATTGTTGAAGCGTATTCCAGTGATGGTCTGACTATTGATGTGTAAGCCGCCGCTTTGACTGGTTTTGTGCAATCTTTTAGGTTTCGGCGGATGAAGCCTAGGGTTTTATTTCCTTTGCCGACGATGTTATCTATGTGTCTGTCCCATGTTAAGTTGTTGTTTATGGTAACTCCTAGGTACTTGCTTGAGTCAACAATATCTAATGTATGTCCATGTAATTTGTAGGTAGATGGTACTGTGAGCTCTTTGTTTCGTGGTCTTATTCGAATGACAATACATTTTTTGGCATTGAAGTTCATTTGCCATTTGTTTTCCCAGTCTTCCAGTGATGTTAGGTCCTTTTGTAGTAGGTGGCTGTCATGTTGGTTCTTTATAGATCGAAACAACATGCTATCATCAGCAAAGAGTTTGATCTCAGATGATGTGACTTTTTCTGGCATGTCATTTATGTATGTTAGGAACAGCAATGGGCCAAGGACAGTTCCCTGTGGTACACCTGAGAGTACTGGAGCCTGTGATGATGTGGTGCCCTCAAGAATAACACTCTGTTTTCTGTCTTGTAGGAATGTTTTAATCCATGCATTTGTCTTCTTGTTAACTCCATAGTATTCAAGTTTATGTAGTAGGCGGAGGTGTGGTACCTTGTCGAATGCTTTGGAGAAGTCTAGTAAGATGATGTCAACTTGGCTTCCTTTTGATAGTTTTGAGGCTATTTAATGGATTGTTCTGATAAGCTGGGTTTCGCATGATCTTTTTTTTGCGGAATCCGTGCTGTGCGTTGGTTAGGATGTTGTTTCGATCATAATGGTCCATGATACTACTATGTATTATATGTTCCAGTACTTTGCATGTTATTGATGTTAGAGATACTGGTCTGTAATTTGAGGTTTGATGTCTTTCGTCTTTCTTGAACAATGGGACTACATGAGCATTTTTCCAATCTTGTGGTACAGCGCCGGTGTCGAATGATGTTTGGAACATTTTAGTGAGAATTGGAGCAATTTCATTCGTTGCAGTTTTTAATATAAATGATGGTATTGAGTCTGGCCCGGTTGCTTTGTGTGCATTTAAGTTTTTAAGCAATTTATATACTCCTTTGGTGTTGATGTTGATGTCCTTCATGCTTGAATATGGACTTGGACCTTTGTTTGGGAAGACATGTAGATTCTCTTTCGTAAATACAGAGTGAAATTGTTGATTTAGTATTTCAGCTTTGCTCTTGTTGTCACTTTGTATGAAGCCCATGCTATTTTTGAGTGGTGCTACTCCGATCCATTCCTGTCCCTTACTTTTGATGTATGACCAAAACTTTTTGGAGTTATCTTTGTAGTTTGTACTGATGTCCTCCATATATTTCCGGTTTGCCTGTCTGACCCCTTTCTGGATGTCGGCCCAACCACCAAGACAGAACACTATTTGTTTTAATTTGCTGTTTTCTTTTTGACAAATATGATTATAGAAGAGAGCCCGCACGAGTAGTATCCTGTATACCGCTCCGAAACTGATACCTGGACGATATTTGTTGAAATGAAAGAATATTGTATTTCCCGCCATTGTTTTTTTTTTTATACAACCGGAACTTACTTTAAACTTTATACTTCCGTTTCGACTGCTGTATTTATCGAACACGAAAAGCCGAAAACAAATATGTAATTCTAGTCTTTCTAACACGTTTTGCAACTTTCATGCACAACGTGAAATTTATTCAGTATTTAAGAAAATGGCTGGGATCTCTTGTCATCACAAAAATACATCTAACACTGCTCATAATATGAAAAGGTTTCATTTTTGACTTGAAAGTTGAATCACAACATCAATAGCCGGTTGCTACAAAAGTAAAAAATGATTTCTCTTGATGTTAGTTTACAAAATGAGACGAAGGGTGACAATTTCATTAGTGACATCCAGTCTAAGCTGAACGATTCCAAGTGGTACTGGTTCTTTTTATCGATATTCCTGGCACAGATATGGGTAATCTTCCTGACTTTCTACAACTCCAGAGTCACTGGTCTTATCATGACTGCAGTCATCAACAAGTTTGTTAAACTCGGACACATAAAACTAGGTAAGAAAATATACAATACATATTCATGAAGTGATCATTGGTTGTTACTAGGCAATACATTTGGGCTTGCATGTGACTCCACTCTCTCTTCACCTCTGTTCTGCATTACAGAGAAGGCAGGACAACTTCCCCTCCTCAACCCACTCCCCTTTCCTGCAAATTCACCCACACTTTGAGAAATGACCGTAAAATGTCTTGTTGAAAAAGTAAGTGATTGCTTTTTAACGCCAAACGAGCAATTTTCTGCTATATCATTGCAAGAACGAGTTACATTCAGTGAAATGGTGTACTAGACCAACCGCTTCGATGTCCGCTATGTACTAGACCAACACGCTTTGATGGATTCTTAAAGTGTTAGCTCACTGTAACTGTAGACGGAGGTAGAAATATCGACCCAGTGGCCACATTATTCTGATTCCAAGCCAACCAGTTTTTGACCTTGCTCTTTTTTCCTTAAAATAAAGCTGTGTGTTTAGCGCAGAAGTAGCAAATACCAATTATAATCTTGGGTTTGACCCGACCGGGATTAGAACCCACAATCTATTACACTCAAGGTGAGTACTCTAACCATTACACCACCAATGCAGTTGTAAATATTCGGAGTGCAAGAGTAGTTATTAGTCTATCTGTATAACATTTGATGTCCTGTTTAATCACTATTTTATAGCAAGACTATTAACAACTTTGCACCTATTTTATTATTATCTGGTGTTGGAGGGAAGGGGGAAAGGGGACACTAGTTCAGACTACTATTGGGCCTTCAACTTAGCAAGACTGGTAAAAAAAAAATGTCTGTTGAGGGTTATCCGACCGACCTTATTTTTGGCACAGACCCTAAGCCATTTTATTCCTTTTTTATCTTTGAGAGTGTAAGTGAAAGTAAAAATCTCACTTCCAAAAATTCATCACTGTGTATGTGTCTGTTTTGTTAAAGTCATAGTCATACAGACGCTTGACTTTAAAATGTATTCAATAAAGCATTCTAGATATC
Source organism: Gigantidas platifrons (assembly GCA_002080005.1). Classification (NCBI taxonomy): domain Eukaryota; kingdom Metazoa; phylum Mollusca; class Bivalvia; order Mytilida; family Modiolidae; genus Gigantidas; species Gigantidas platifrons. The sequence goes on from MJUT01058213.1 coordinate 184,843, forward strand.
AACATTGATTCCTAGGTAAACAACATGACTACTCCCATGGAGGCAACAAGCGTATTAGTGCTGAAGTTTAATAAATCTTCCTACAAAATGTATATTAACAAGAAATCTGTGATGACAGCAGTTCCAAATAGATTTACAATGTATGCTTTCTATGGAACTATTTGAAATGTGCCACAGACCTTATAATGAAATAGAGTTTCAAATTACCGTGAAATATTCAACTGATTTGAAGGACAAGAAGGATTTAGTGTTGATTTTTTTTTCTCATAAATTCCCTTGCATCACCACCTGACTAGGGTGTCACAGGGGTTTTCAAAATGATAAATTTTGTGACTACATTGGTTTTACATTATAGTAAACAAAATAAAGAAATATCTAATCAATAATAATAATAAAGAATTGCATTCATCATTCACACACACTCTTACAATTTTGTTTTTCAAAAATATTAAATTGCTCCCGACATTTTCAAGACTAGTTTTTTTTTTTTTTTTATTAACTAGTCCTTTGGTCTAGTGCATCTAAAAAGTATTGAAACCTGGTATTTTGTGCTTGCTCAGCTTTGACTGATTTCTACAAACTGTACCTGATTTATGGGGGTCTGAGGGTCTATATTCATTTTGATGTGTTTTACTTTTGCTGTCCGAGAGTTATGTCAGTTTATTGGAGCATATAATATCATGCACAGCTGTTTATTTTATTTAACATACATCCATTTAAATTTCAAAGGAGAATGGTACTTGTATAATGGCCAAATATATAAAGCCTCTAAAAGTAATTTATTTTTATTTTTGAACATAGCAAAAAACCTGGTACTTTGCAACAAGAAAGAAAAATTGAATACATAATGTACATGTGTACTGTTTAGAAAACCTGAAATAAATTATAAACTGCACAGTCAAAGACATATAGTGATAAATCACTGTGATAGACGTATCACTCATCTTGGTGATTTGGATATATCTTTTGTTCTATTAAATATATCTTCAAAATTTCTTTTACATTTAGAGTGTTACTTACTATCACCCAAAAGACATACTGTGTATCAAAATAAGTAAATAAATTAAACAGACCAAAAGATACATCAATATCACTTAAAGAAGAGTAATATGTCTTATCACAGTGATTTATCACGCTATGTCTCTGACTGTACTGTATATTTATATGCCAGATATACATATATGTAGTAGCTGCTGGTCTGAGTCTTACCCTAAGCTATTTCTCTACTGAACTATAAATAGAAGAAAAGTTGATAGACAGAGACTATTCCAATAATTTTAGAATGATACATTTTATTTCTATTTTTTAGGTGCCTTTTCATTTTCTGTTTTGTCTGGGAAAATTATGTTTAGAGATGTACACATTATCACAGAAGATTTCACAATTAGAATTCAGTATGGATGGATAATTTTTAAATGGTGGCGACCATATATACCAAAAACTATGAAAGAAGGTAAGTAGTACTAGAATTTGTTTTATTTATTCAAACAAATTCTTGTCCCGGGCTTCGGGCAAGTGGGTTAGCGTAAAGACTATAGTACATTTATGGTTGTACATGTATGTCAGTCAGACAAGCCATTAAGAGACTGACAATGTTTAACCCAGCCAAATTTTTGTGCCTATCCCAAGCCAGGACATGGATTTGCAATGTTCATGTAGTGATCTTTTTCGTGTTTAGCGAGTTGAGATGAAAGGGGGTTGTTTGTTTTGTTGATATTGGCAGAATTGTTGACCATCACACACAGTGTTTAAACTTTCTTTTCCTAATTAGTAGATTACATGTATATGTTACAGAGATCCTTGCAACTGGCCTAGATGATTCCTGAGCTCTCTATTTTCAGTTGGAACTCACTAAAGCTTTCACATATTAGATTTTTACAATGTCAGGAATCGCCAAAATTTCCAGAAATGTCTTTTGGACTTATTAAATTAATTTCCTTCAAGTATCCCTGTGTTAAACATAGGCGAGAGCTAGCTACATTTTGTATTGTTAGGGGAAATTTAGTCATCGAATAATTTCAATCACTGATCACTGATTCCTAAGATATATTGTATTGTGAAAAAAATGTAATATTATATGTAATTCATCAATAAAATATGTTGAAATCAATCACTGATTGCATCAATTATAAGACTAGAATGATTGGAAATAATAAGTCATGACTGATAATTCAGCTTTTGGTTTTCCAGCATTATCTTAATCTAATTATATTTTGCAATAAAAAATAAAATAAATATGCACTTTTAGATTGATCTTTTATCATTCCAGAGTTATGCCCCTTAATTATAGTAATTTTTTTTGTTTTTTTTGTTTTTCAGCATTATCTTAAGTTTCTCATATCCAATTTCACTAATATTTTATGATTACATTTAGATGAATGAAATACAAATCTACTGTGATATTACTCTTGTTGTTCAAGAGTTATGCCCCTTAAAATACAGATCAACTGTGATATGACTTTTATCATTTAAGAGTTATTCCCCTTGATTATGCAGGCAAATATCATGAAATATAGTACCCAAATGCATTTAATACAAAATAAAAGTGTTTTAATAATGCCAGTAGTTTGTTAATACACCACTTATAATTTGCTGCATGAAATTAATTGACTTTTGTAAATATGACATAACTCGAGTTGTGTTAGAAGAAAATGATACAAAGTATAACATAATCAAACAACCAATTTGGTACAGGAAGTGTCTGTTTATTTTTAGATTTGGGATTTGATTTTCACCTGGAATTTCGTCAGTGCAAATTACAAAAATGCTGTGATTCTTTTGTCTCAACAAGTTTAATTTTCTTTATTGGTTGAATAAAGTATTTTTCCATTCTTATGTATTTTCAAATTGATTACAATTGCTTTGTCGATCAGCTTTACCATAAAACACGGATTATTTGCAAGAGAGGATCGACTTGCAAAAAGAAACAAGGCATCTTTAATTTTGCTTTGGAGTCCAGGGAGGGCGACTTCAGCTGATATAATGAGCTCTTACATGTATATGTATGATTAAAATTTTGAGGAATTAGTGTGCAAAAAAATCTTCTTCTAAATGGATCCAATCTTCCTCTTAAATTTGCTAGATCTTGTGTGCTTGTAGTCAGGATAATATATATCCTGGTGGAGCAACATGTCTATCAACAGACTGCTGTTTCAGTGAACTAGCACTATAAAAATCCAACTAATCGTTGTGATCTAGTACAAAGCAGATACCATACTAGTACATGTACATATTATATATTATTCCTTTACTTGAAAATTCCTTTAAATTTAGTCTTGGGCATTCTGTTATCACTTTAATCTTGTTTTGTAATTAGTTTTAGATTTGTCTCATTCTGATCGTTCTGTATTATCTTTCAGATTTGTCTCATTCTGAATCCAGAGTAGCAGTCTTTCTAGATGACTTAGAGTTCCATATTTATAATAGGTCTGGTAATTATTCAAAATTGGAAAAACTGTTTTCTGGGAAATCTGAAACTGTTGATGAAGTGCAAGATGATTCTAAGGATAAGGCAGATGATGTAGAAAAGAAAAGGTTTGTATGGAATTAAATTTCATGTGTATAAACAGTACCATCATGGTCATGATGGATTTCCTACTACCTGTGTAATCAGTGCCTATCACCGCTAAAGTTGTGAGTTCAAACCACGTGCATGGCGATGTGTACTCAATGCAACATATATGTGATAAAGTTTGTCTGATTTGCGACAGGTCGGTGGTTTTCTCCGGGTACTACGGTTTCCTCCACCAATAAAACTAACTGCCACGATATAGCTGCAATATTGTTGAAAGTGGAATTAAACACCATGAACCAAACCAAGCCATGTGTATAAACAGAATAAAAAAGACGGTTTCACCTATAGCAGTTTTAGTTGCATTATATTTCTATTGGAGGTGAAAATGGTTAGCTTGTTTGCCTCAAGTATGGTAGATCATGGGTTCGACTTCGAGCACCGGTCGGGTCAAACTAAAGACTATGGAACTTATATTTGCTGCTTTCTCCACGAAGCATACAGCATTAAGGAGTAAGAGCAAAGACTGTTTAGCTCAGAATCAGGATAATGTGTCAGAGTGGGTGGACATGTCTGACTGTAGACTGTTGTTTAAGAGGGCTAATACTATAAAAATCTTACTCAGCCTGTTGGTCTAGAACAAAGTGGACATCATCTTTATCATCTTATATGATATACATGAAAAATTGCTCAATTGGCATTATACAATAATCATCACTCACATATGTTTTATACCCCCGCTCCACCGGAGGGGGGTATACTGTTTTACCTCTGTCCTTCTGTCCGTCCCAAGATATTTTTGCTTGCATTTTTCTCAGCAACTATTGATGGCAGAAATCTGATATTTGGTCACAAGCTTCATATAGGTACCCCATATCATGGGAAGCGTTTTTGTACCCTTCCTGTTTGCCGACTTGGTTGGTTTTTATACACATTGAACATATATGAGGGGGTATCATAAGTGAGCATTAGCTCACAGTTCATCTTGTTTGAGTTTATTTAGAGGTTGAACTTACTTACTATTGAAGTTTTCTTGAATGAAAAGGTAATTTAGGGTTTTACAACAATGGAGTTAAGAATAAATTTAGATGTTATTTTACCTCAGTTGTAGCCGAGTGTCAATAATAAATTAACAACTATTATGACACAAAAGAAAAATAAATCAAAAACTTACCACTCACTGTCTCACGTGTTGCATGCTGAAAGGATATTTTTGTTATAATCAAATAAAATTACCCATTTACAATACTTAACAACTAGTTTAAGAAATTCTACACAATATTTTGATAAAAAAAGAAACATTTTAACCCTGCCACATTTATGTACCTGTTCCAAGCCAGGACCTTTATTTCCAGTGTTATATAACGTGGTCTTTTATATGTTCAGTAAGTTAAGGTGAGACGTGATTGTCCGTTTTGTTGATATTGGCGAAATTGTTGACCGTCACTGTTAAAACTTTCTTGTTTTGTTGATATTGGTGGAATTGTTGACCATCACCTGTTTAAACTTTCTTTGTATAATTTACACTGTATCATTATTTCTTTTCAGAGCTGTGACTAAAAAAGAATTTGTGTGGAGAGATTTGATTCCTGTTATCAAAGTACAGATTAATTCTGTATGTATTATGTCCTTTTTTATTTAGAATAAATGTTAGAGAATACCGAAGGGGCAATAAAAAAAGGGTACACAAAATGAAGACAAACAAAGCCAAAAAATGCAACACAATATGTGTTGGACACCACTATACACAAACAAACAAAATAACGTAAATAAGACATGAACTGGAGGAAAAGACAAACCGAACATCGTTTTTATGTGGAAATCGTAGCAGACATCACTACACGAAACTTAGAACGTAAAGACACATAATATGACAACACAGAAATAAGGGGCCATTGTGGTCGTGATCGTACGCCTATCACCACTAAGGTTGTGAGTTCTAATCCCGTTCATGGCGAGGGTTACTCGATATAACATTATGTGATAAAGTTTGTCAGTGACTTACGGTAGGTCAGTGGTTTTCTCCAGATACTCTGGTTTCCTCCATTAATAAAACTGACCGCCACGATATAACTGAAATATTGTAAAAAGTGGCGTTAAACACCATAACCCTATATAGAAATATTATAATATTTTTGCAATTGACAGAAGAAACTTTGAGAGAACATGGTCTTCCTACTTTTATTGTGTGTGTGTATGTTGTAGACATTGATTTGTATGAGTTGTAAGTAGTGAAACCTGTCCAATCTGAACTTCCTTGGGACCAAACATTGTGCTTGGAATAGACAGGTGTTCAATTTTCAGGTTAAATCAAAAAGTATTTCCTACATTGGGACTTACAAATGTACATTTTGTGCTTGGAATAGACAGGTGTTCAATTGATACAGGTTAAATCAAAAAGTATTTCCTACATTGGGACTTACAAATGTACATTTTGTGCTTGGAATAGACAGGTGTTCAATTTATACAGGTTAAATCAAAAAGTATTTCCTACATTGGGATTAAAGTTCTATTTATACAGAATTCTGGTTTTATTCAGATTAGGTTTAGACAAGTTTCACTAATTATACAATTCGAGCACTAATAATCATATGATAGAACGTTTTTAGTTAAGATATCTTACAACCATTTTTTTTTATCAAGCTAGATTTTATATGCACTGAGATAGTAAAATACTGCTGAATTGTTCACCTCAAGGGAGACCACCCCTCTTATAAGGCCAACTTTTCACTGCAGAAAGGGTTGGCCTTATAAGAGGTAGACTACACTATGACGATTTTATTACATGTATTTGTAGGGAAGAGTGATATTTGGTAACCACCTGGTTCCTAATTCAATGATAGTCAAGTTTGATGATGGAAACTTTGTCTACACAACCAAGCCTGCTTCAACTCCATTTGATGTACTAATGCATGATGCCAGAGGAAAAGCTGAAAACTTTAAGATTATGTTTGTACCAAGTCCCAAGTATAATGGTCCAGTAGATGAGTAAGTAGATTTTAGATTTTGAATCTCCTTTTTAGCTCACCTTGCCAAAAGCAGTGTGATCATTTGCTATCACTTGGTGTCCATCGTCTGTTAACTTTTCACATTTTAATCTTTTCCTTTGAAACCGCTTAGCCAAATGAACTGAAACTTGGTAGGAAGCATCTATGGGAGGTCCTCTGTAAAGATTGCTCATTTCGTCCCAATCCGTTTACAAACATGGCCAACATAGGCAAGTCTTATTTCTGGTTGGTCTGACAGACGAGCGACACAAGCTTAGCCCACTGAGCCTCTACTTTAGTATAATATTGTCTGTATCAACAAACCGATTTTGACATTGAAAAGTATCGGTCAGTGTGACGTCAAAAATATTGTTATGTCATTATTTAGAACAAGAACATCAGTGTAGAAGATTTTGACAAACCTTACCATTATTGGATGATACTAATGAAAATGAATCAGAAAACAAGAAAAAATACAGACTGAGACTATGACAAAATCATATCTCTTATTTACTTTCGGGAAAAAATGTAATAGCATTACATAGGCAAAGTAATTGTAATGTAATTCATGACATGATTAAAAAAGTAATGGTAATGGTAATTTTAATTGATGTTATTCAATGTAATTGTAAATGTACTGCATTACTTTGCAATGTAATTGACTCCGGGCCTTTTAGTATCACATCTCATCCTATTGTACTCATTGCTATTCTAGCGATGATGTCTTTCTGGACCTTCATAACTGATGTTATACTATATTTATTGTCTGGGATATGAGAGATCAGGCTTTATATAATGGTCAGGTCCAGTCAAAACTTTTGTACATATTGTTTCATGTGATCTGGATGACAGTGGTTAATGTTGTTGACTTATTACTACAAGCCCAACACCACTGTCCACATGTGGGTTCATGCCCCGAACAATCAAATTAAAATCAGATGTTTGTTGTATCTTTTTTTTTATTTCATTTTTTTCATGTGATACTCTAACATGCAACAACATCCTGTTTTGGGATTATGTCAGGTTACCTTTCATTTATCTTTGACCGTCCAATATTTGCAAGACAGTTGAATATATTGACAAATCACACATCAGCTTTCAGAATGTGCTCGGTTTTAATACCACAAGATTGGATAGGCTTATCGCTGATTGGTCATTTGAAAATATGAACCTAGATTTTTTTTTTGCCATTACACAGCTGCAATTACACAAAAGTGATATTAATAATAAGCAATATACACATTGTTTTTCGAAACCCGGGTGGCTCAATGAGTTAGGTCGCTGGATCTAACAACTCATACAAGTCTATCACCAATACGGCGTGGGTTCGCACCCGGCTTTGTAAATTACAAAAAAGGGTGCACTTGACTCGCAGTCGCAAGTGATAAAGTTTACCAGTTGCTTGCCCATGGTCGGTGGTTCTCTCCGGGTACTCCGGCTTCCTCCACCACTAAAACTGGTCGTCATGATATAGCTGAAATATTGTTGAAAGTGGCGTTAAACACCAAAAATCAATACTGACATAGAGAAATTATCTAATACTAGATGAACTGCATCGGTTGTATAATGGTTAGCATTATTGCCTCAAATGTGGTAGATTGTAGGTTCAGAGGTTAGGTCCAACCAAAGACTGTAAAATCGTTATTTGTTGCTTTTCCACTAAGCATACAGTGATAAGGAGTAAGAGCAAAGACTGGTGGCTCGCAATCAGAATAATGTGTACGAGTGAAGCGACATGTCTACCTGCGGACTGTTGTTTCAGTGAGCTAGCACTATAAAAATCTTAACAAAGCATGTTGGTCTAGTGCAAAGCGAATATCATCATCTCATTGAAGTGTAACTTGTTCTCGCCATGATATGGCTGAAAAACTGCTCACTTGACATTAAACAACAATCACTCACCAATCCTAGAAACAAAATTCCATAATTTTCATATTAAATCAAAATACAGTCAAACCTGCTTTAGTGACCACCTCTATTAAGTTACAGTCAAACCTGCTTTAGTGATCACCTCTATTAAGTTACAGTCAAACCTGCTTTAGTGACCACCTCTATTAAGTTACAGTCAAACCTGCTTTAGTGGCCACCTCTATTAAGTTACAGTCAAACCTGCTTTAGTGGCCACCTCTATTAAGTTACAGTCAAACCTGCTTTAGTGGCCACCTCTATTTAAGAAATAATTCATGGAAGCCAGAGTTTGTATACAGTTTTAACATGGGTAACATTATATTTACTTCTATTTATCAATAACTTGTAATATGTGACCTTAATTTTAATTTCCCTTCTAAGTGCATTTCATATCCATTACACCTGTATTTAACGACCACCTGTCTTACGTGACCCTATTTCAACGTTCCCTTGGAAGGTCACATAAGGCAGGTTTTACTGTACATTTGTACTGTCATAAAAAGGAACTCATTGTTATCTTGTTAAATTATGTTTGTAAACAATTTGTTTCCTTTTTTCAGACCTCCACGTAACATGGGAGAAGGTTTTGTTGTGCTACAGACAAGAGAAATCAATGTACATTTCTTCATGGATGAACCAGGTATTAACAAAATAAAGAGACGGACAATTTGAAGTCATTATGTCACCGTTGTCATTGTTTGATAAAACTTTATCATACAGGAAAAATAAAAAAATGCCTGGACTAGCTATTTACTATGACTTATCGGATGCTTCAAGACATTCGTTGTAAGGATTGCATTGTGTTCGACATCTATTTCAATCAAAACTGTTATCATATGTATCAAACGTGTTCACTCTGAGGACCCGGGTGGCTCAATGAGTTAGTTAGTTGGATTACCTAACAACTCATACAAGCCTATCACCAATACAGTGTGGGTTCGCTTTGTAAATTGCAAAAAAGGGTGCACTCGGCTCGCAGCCGCAAGTGATAAAGTTTACCAGTTGCTTGCCCATGGACGGTGGTTCTCTCCGGGTACTCCTGCTTCCTCCACCACTAAAACTGGTCGCCATGATATAGCTGAAATATTGCTGAAAGTGGCGTTAAACACAAATAAATCAAATGTTTTACTCTGTATGTATATTTATTTTTTATTTCACATCCAATTTAAATGGTATTCAGTTTGGCATGTTTAATTTGTTACTGTGGATACAGGCATTTAGTAGCTTTAAGACAATCATATTAGTATATAGATTACTTTTGGTAAAGCAACAGTTAAGAAAATCCTGAAATATCCATCTTGTTTAAACTGTTAACAAACACAAAATGATTTTTTCATTTTTGCTACAGTTGCCAGTTGGGGTCCCTAAAATTACAATTTTAGTAGCTCAACAAAACTTCTTTGGATCCAGCAACTGATTTGCACATGCAATATTAAAAAATTTCAGTAGCCATCTGGGCTACTGTCTGAATATCTTCACGAATCCAGTCCAAGTTTCAGTGGTCATGAAACACTGGGTCCCTGTTACATTTTATCCCTGCAGTGTTAGATAACCAAATTGGTTTTTTTAAACTTTACAGGGACAGTACCATATGAACCAGAGAGTGTACAGTTAGCAGATGGCGAGACCATCGTATTGAGAACATATCCATGTTTAAGTGTAGTAGCAGGATTTGGTAAAAATACAGACTTTAATTATGGACCTTGGGCAGACAGACAAAGGTATACATCGTAACCTTAAGAACATAATAGAAAATAGAAGTACTTGTTGATGACCTAATTGCTTTATTTATTAAAGGATGATTGTTTTTCAGGTTTTTAATTGATTTTAGCTATTTTCTGCTGAATTTTTTTTTCTGAAAGTTGCATGAAATGATCTGAACTGGTCAAAAATTGTTGTCTTGGAAGGGGGTGTAGATTGTTTCTGCTTTATTAATTGATTTTTAGTTATTTTATTGTCTAACCAGAATCATTCGTGAAAATTTTATTAAACTTGCAATAAAAGAAAGATTTGTAATCTTGAATATGTGATGGTCCAGTGGTAGAAACACCTTATATGTACACAGATATTATAAATCATACAAATAGGTTTTAGTAGTTTGTTTGGTTTAATTTATGCACGTTTATTGTCACTTTCAGTTATTTTTATGTGGCCAACACTAGTCACTGGGGACATTAAGTTTTACACATGTACGTCCATCCATAAGTCCCACGTATGGTTTCTACTCGATGACTTACGTCCCCTTTATCTAGGGGCCGTCGTGGTCGTGATCGTATGGTAGTTGGATTTACAACTACCTGTGCAATCCATACCTATCACCACTATTGTGAGTTCGAACCTGCTCCAGCGAGGTGTACTCGATACAACATTATGTGATAAAGTTTGTCAGTAACTTGCGGCAGGTTAGTGGTTTATTCCAGGTATAACGGTTTCCACCACATATAAAACTGACTGCCACGATATAGCTGAAATATTGTTGAAAGTGGCATTAAACACTATAAACCAACCAAACCAAATCCCCTTAGTCATTTAACACAAGGTCTGGGACAATGAAAGGAAGACCAAATCATTTAACACAAGGTCAGGGACATTGAAAGGAAGACCAAATCATTTAACACAAGGTCTGGGACAATGAAAGGAAGACCAAATCATTTAACACAAGGTCTGGGACAATGAAAGGAAGACCAAATCATTTAACACAGGGTCAGGGACAATGAAAGAAAGACCAAATCATTTAGCACAAGGTCAGGGACAATGAAAGGAAGACCAAATCATTTA
>MJUT01058213.1:204244-253390 GCA_002080005.1 Gigantidas platifrons
ATGTTGGTTTGGTTATAAAGGTGAGTCTCTAAGTCAGAAATGTTTAGTTCATGTTGGTTTGGTTATAAAGGTGAGTCTCTAAGTCAGAAATGTTTAGTTCATGTTGGTTTGGTTATAAAGGTGAGTCTCTAAGTCAGAAATGTTTAGTTCATGTTGGTTTGGTTATAAAGGTGAGCCTCTAAGTCAGAAATGTTTAATAAGAAAAATAGATAGAATGCATTCATGGTATAGTCTGTTTGACTTCTATAAATGTCCAGAAAAAAATTCTAAAAAATCCAGTTTTCAAATCAACAATTTTTTTTCTAGATGTATATATATGATATATACGAACTCTGACAATTAATTTCAAAATTGTTTGTTCATTATTAAACAAGTTAGTTACCCATTAGGTCTCTATGTTAATTATATTTTCTAAAGTGTAAAAATCTGGATAGAGTGAGTACAATACTATAAATAGTTAAAGAACCCAACCATCAAAATAAAATAAAAGACATGTGCTTTATTGTACCATGTGATATAGGACATTTAAATATTAAAGAACATCTGTAACAATTAACTGTCAGTTAATGAGTAGCCTGTTAATATTTAAATGTCCTATGTCACATGGTACATTGAAATAGACATTCAAAGCAAAAAAAATTGTTGATTTGAAAACTGGATTTTTAAGAATTTTTTTCTGAACATTTATAGAAGTCAAATGAACTATATCATAAAGTATAAAATTGAAAGGTTAAAGAATTAAAAGTATGTTGTGTGTTTAAACCAATTTTGTATTATTATTTTTTATTTAAAGATTTAAACCTGTTTTGTATAAAGTACAAATATATTTTTATTTGAAGATGTGCATACGGTATATTGTTTGTATGGTAAACATCATTAATATTTTAAGCCACTATATAGTTGAAATACTGCTAAAGTTGGCATTAAGCATCAATCAATCAATTAATGAACATTAATTGTATAAAGTAAATGTAATGTATTGGTGGCGTAATAAACAATTTGCACATTTTTTTTTCAGTTTGTTTAGGAGTTACTTCCCTTAATAGCTGGCTAAAGTGTTGATAGATTTCATGCAAAGTTCAACGAAAATAACATGTATTTTACCCATACTCTGAATAGAATTTAAATGTTGTAACAACTTGTGAATTTTTTAATTTGCTATGAATTAACCTCTGATTTTTTACAAGGTTCAAATATTCAAGTATCTACAAATTAAAAAAAGATATATGTTTAAATTCTTTGTATTTTCTGTTGCTTTTGCATGGGTAAATTTTCTCCTCTGTAAGGGAAATAACTCCCATAAAAATGCAAAAAAAACTTATAATTTTAGAATCAAATGGGGAATGTGGAAATAGTCTATTGTAAGTGTGCTCACCTCGAGTGTGTTCAGTACGTGACCCGGGCAAACCTAGGATTTCCCACATATTTTCGATAAATTGAATAGAAAATTTGAAGAGGTTAGGTTTAGGTTTATGGTGTTTAATGCCACTTTCAACAATATTTCAGTTATATCGTGGCAGTCAGTTCTATTGGTGGAGAAAACCAGAGTACCAGGAGAAAACCACCGACCTGTCCCAAATCATTGACAAACTTTATCACATAATTTTGTATCGAGTGCACTTCATCATGAACAGCGTTCAAACTCACAACTTTAATGATATTTGAAGATGAATATCTCACTTCAGTGTAAAAAAAAAAAAAATAAACCACAATAAAATTAACCTTATTAAAAGAACATATTATATGATTATATTACACAGAAATATTTTTAAAAACATTTTTAAATTATAGGGTGAAAATGCCTACTGCAGATTTTACCTACCAGAGACCAATACCAGTAGACATATTGTACAAGCCATATCTAAAAACATGAAACTTATGGATAGAAATGGACAGATTATTAACAAACCATTTCAACCAGAAAAACCACAGTGGAGGAGATTTACGTTAGAAAGGTACCTACATAATTGGGTTTTATACAGTCAAACCTGTATATAAAGGACACTCAGGTGAACCTGAAAATGTGACCTTTATGAGCAGTTACCCTTTTATACGGGTTAACATTGTATGCACTATTCATTGATGGGAAAAATGAGACTGCTCTTTATAGACAGTGATTTGTTATATAGAGGTGCCATTGAAGGCAGGTTTGGCTGTATAATATAGGCTTGATGAGAGAATCGCCTTGATGCATGCCTTAAGCATGATTTCTATCTAAGCAGGTACCAGAACCCGTTAGTTGGTCGTGTTTGGGAAGAATTATGGGGAGTAATCTCAGCTTATACTGATAACCATAATGCATGTCTTAAGCATGATTCCCTTCTAAGACAGGTACCGGAAACTCATTAGTAGGTCATGTTTGGGGAGACGATTAAAACTGATTAATGTCAATACATTGATGACTTACCTATGCAAAGTAGTGGTTTCACAATGGATATACACTCAAGATAGTACTATTATCATCAATAAAATAGAAAAACTTTAACTTCCAAAAGGTTTTATTATAGCTTCATGCAATCGTTATGTCTCAATTTATACATCCCTTCGGATGAGACGTAAATAAAACCGAGGTCCCGTGTTGAGAGATTGCCACCCTCTTCGCACGTTAAAGAACCCAGTGTAACAGCTCATATGAGCATTATGCTCATGATGAGTGGTCCATAGGAGATCTGTTGCACTGGCTAAATTATCCGTCCCTACCGATCACCTTTCCTTGATTCGAGTCCCGTGGCGTTTAAATTTTTAAATGTTCTCGTCCTGAATATAGCTGAAAAATTGCTCGCTGGACGTTAAGCACCAATCAATCAGTCAAATCAACAATATTTTAGTTATATCGTGGCAGTCAGTTTTATTGGTGGAGGAAACCAGAATACCTTGAGAAAACCACTGTCCTGCCACAAGTCACTAACAAACTTTATCACATAATGTTGAATCGAGAGTACCTTGCCTGAGCGGGATTCGAACTCACAGACATCAACACCAATATTTATTATATAACTTCAGATAATGTCTTTTCTGATTGGCTGACGTCCATAGTAGCGTTCTTTGATAAGACGTTATATTCACCTCGCGCGACGTAACACGCGGTGAATATAACATTTATTCACCTCGCACGACGTAGCGTTCTAGCGTCTTGCACCAAAGAAAACGTCCTGATAAAAGCTTATTTTAAGGATGAAAGCAACATATAAAATGTGTCATAAAATAAAGCAATTAATGACTTTCAATTCGATGAATACCAGGATTTATTAACCGAAGAATATTATAGTTACCGAGGCCAGTTAATAAATCCTGGTATCCACCTCATTAACAGTCATTAATTGTATAATGTTAATATCAATTATTCTTTTTACAGTGATGGATGGCTAGACTGTTGGACTACCACACATGTGTCAATAAGTCTAGGGTATACTTACCACCCAATGCCAATACTGACAGAATTACAACCTGACGCTCAAAGAAAGAAATCCCCACAAACTACACCCACAATTGAGGAGGAGATATTGATACCTCTAGGGCCTATGGCAGGTGGAGTATTTAGGTCAGATCCTCCAGATGATTTTGATCCTGCCAACATGGAACCAGATTTGATAGCTTTAGAACTAGAAGTGGCGCCATCTATGTTATGTATCTATGGGCCATTACTCAGGAATTTTCTTCATTTAAAAGTGAGTTATCAATTAACTTTTTTTATGGGTTATGGTGCTTAATGCCACTTTCAACAATATATCAGTTATATCTTGGTGGTCAGTTTTATTGGTGGATGAAACGGAGTACCTGGAGAAAACCACTGACATGTCGCAAGTCACTGACAAACTTTATCACACAATGTTGTATTGAGTACACCTCACCATTAGCATATGATCACAACCACGACACCCCTAACATTTTTAATACTGGTATGAAAAATAGATATCCTACTGGTATAGCGATGTTTTCATTATGATGAAACATTTGTTTCATATAATTTTTCATACAATGTACAGATTAGGTTTGACTTGGAAATATATGGAATTTAGCAGTGCTATTCGACATTCCTTTTTATAACCTATAGCTACCGACGAGCACCTTTCGTTTTATTTTCTTTAAATGGATTTTTTAAGGCTTCAACATGCCCATTCTACTTGAGGTCGCATTTCAACTTTGTCATATTATTAGCACATTATTATTCAATGGGGACTAGAAACATGTCTGTTATCTCCCTTCTTTTGAAAGCGTTTTATAAAAAAAGATGTGAGATGATAATTTAAGTATTTATATGTAGTAAACAATGGATACTTTCACATTTGTTTTTAATAAATATTTTTCTATAGAAAATTAGAAAGATGGTATAAAAAAAAAGAAGTAAAAAAAACAATAGAATAACACTAAGCAAAACCAATTTAACGCTGCCACAATGTTGTGCTTGTCCCAAGAAAGGACCTTGATTTCCATCAGCATATGTTGTGGTCTTTTATGTGTTTAATGAGTAGAGACGAGAGATGATTATTCTTTTTGTTGATATCGTTCAAATTGCTGACCATCGCTGTTTAATCTTTCTTTTCATAATTTCTATACTCAAAGGTATGTAATAAGATAATAATGTATATCATATAATATACATGTATATTAACAGGAAAATTACCTGGGTGAAGATCAGTTATTCACAGATTTCAATGATCCTCCTAAAGTAGAGAAGGCTAGAGAAGCATCTGTTGGTCCATTGTTTGTAGAGGTAGTAGAAGTGAAGCCATTTGATACCAGGGATTATAGGCCATTTGCTGTTACTGTGTCATTAGCTATTCATGATGTTCATGGTCATCTTATCAAGGTTTGTTCATCGTGTTTCTCTCTAAGCATCAAAATTTTAATCGTGAATATTAACTATTCAATAAGTTAAATTTTAAGGTCTCATCAGTCACTTTTAAGGAATAACTGTATTGTATTTGAAGTATTGTCACCGTAAATTGTCTGTTTTACTGTCGCAGATTGAGTTTGTCTGTCAACGCATAATGAAATTCTCCCAACAATAACATTTGTTTACAATTATCAGCTGTTATTAATCAATTTCATTGCACCTTTTCACATAGCATATTTGCCAAAATAGTTCCATAGTTGCAAACCTTTTGTATTAGAAATCAAATGCTTTATAAAATATTGAATGACCGAAAATATCAACTCTAAAATTTTATTTACCTTAAATAACAATTTTAATAACAAATTTAATGTGTGTTACTTCAAATCAATATTCTGATACAGTTTCCAACATGGTAAAACATAAAATTTACTCTGACCTGTAAATGCAATTGACCAATGATATTGCTTGTTACATAACTTATTGCATTTAAATTGCAAATATAAAACAATCTAATCTAAGTAACAAACATATAGAAAATTTTATTTATCTTGAAGAAAAATATGGCTGACAGAAATAAAAAATAAAATTTACTATTTGAAATACATTGTTATTAGAATTTTGTGCATATAAAGTTTCATACAAGATATTTATTATAACCAGTGTGTTTTACATTAGAATTTGAACACTCAAAGACACACCTTTAGTTTTTGTATTAAAATTAGAACATGCAAAGAAAATAAAACTCTGTACATTTATATGTAAAATAATGTTTTCGGCTAGTTTTTGAAATTATCATTTCCCGACTACTTAAAATAAATACTTAAAGGATATTTAATATCCTTTTTTGACATTGGATGAATCCATACACTATATCACCAGGTCCTTATATATTTTTACAGAATTGTAACATAGATGATCTAGCATGTCCCAGTATTTTCCTTGAACGTTTATGTTTTGAGATGGACAAGAATTACCTGGAGACAAAGCTGCAGTTATTACTGTCACCTGCTGTACTGGTAGCAAAGGATACATTTCTGGTAATAAAACTAATGATATGCACATTGTCAAAGGTCATAAATAAAATTTTCGGTAGTGTTCATGCTCGCCTGTCAGACTGAATTTTCGAGGAGGCGTTCTAGCTTATATGTACGATCAAGTCTCAAGGTACAAAAAATTCCTGCCAAATTTGTCCATGAACGTGGACAATGTATGATTAGAGAATTATGGATCTCTGATTTACTATGAAAGTATCATATAGTACCGTAGGCTGTTTATTATTTTATTTTAATTCATATGTTAAAAGTTTCATAAATTTCTATCATATTAATTTTTATGCTCCCGCGACTATTGGTCGGGGGGCATATTGTTTTACCCCTGTCCATCCGTCCGTCCGTCCGTTCGTCACACTATGGTATGCATAGTTTGTCCCACTAACTCCTCCTACAGTTTTAGAGCTACAGCTTTAATATTTTGTAGGATGTTTATACACATCATGGAGGTGTGCATGTGCACAGGATTTTTATTTTCATAAAATATTCTCAAAATGACAGGTAGTAATTTTTTTCGTACTAGCTGCATAAAGGGAACATGGTTTGTATGGCTAACTCCTACAGTTTTTGAGCAAGACCTTTTATATTTTGTAGACAGTTAGTACCTACACTGAAGGTGTGCATATTTTATGGATTTTGACTTTCAACTATTTTTTACAAAATTATGGATGCATGAACTTGGACAGATTTTGCTAAATCCATATAGGATATATGGTTTGTCTGGCTAACTCCTCCTACAGTTTTTGAGCTAGACCTTTCATATTTTGTAGACAGTTAGTACCAACACTGAAGGTGTGCATATGATATGGATTTTGATTTTCAACAATTTTTTACAAAATTATGCTAATATGAACTTAGCCACTGAAACCTTTTAACGTGTAAACAACGCTCCTTATACCTAGCGGGTTCCTCCGGGCACTCCGGCTTCCTCCGCCACTAAAACTGACTGCCACGATATGGCTGAAATACTGCTGAAAATGGTGTTAAACCCCATTCAATCAATCAATCAATCGAACATCACATTGTTAGGTACAGATTCATTTATTTCAGTCATTTCTGCTTGATGCTGAATAAGCAAAACATTGGTTTACCCTTTTGTAATTATAACCGCGGGGGCATTGTATGTGTCTTACAGACACAAACTAAGACACAAACCCCTTTTAAAGTCTATACATAAGTTTTCTACATCATACCCGATGAATAATATACCATTCCTTCAAATTAAGTTATATTGAAAATCCATTTTGGCTCTTCAAGATGTTGTCTTTGCATTATACCCCTACACATTCCTCAGAACCAAGCCAAAAGTTAAGGTAGTAAATTGGAATTGGGGTGAGGTGAGGGTGGGGGTGGGGGGTCAGATGTGGATAAGGTTGAGACGGGGGCATTCAATTTTTTAGTTGTGTTATGTAGTGGAACTTGAGTTTTCCGACATCCTGTGACATCCTACAAAAATTTATAGTCCCAAAGTATTTCTGTTAACTAAAGTAAATCTTGAGTATTTCAACATCCTGTACAATCCACATTTTCCTGGTCCCTTTGTGTGCAGATTAGACAAGTTCCACTGGATTTGGTTATATTTTTTGTTTTAATTTTGGTTCAAATGTGAAACCATTTGATATTTAACAGAGAGGAGATGACAATAAGCATCTGAATGAAGGTCATCTTGGATTGTCAGGACTACAGGTCAGAGGTCATGCAATGTTTTCAAATGAAGGGTTACCCATTGACAGTGAGACTTTAGAGTATGGTTGGCTGGTGGAAGCCATAATAGGAGACGTAACAGGAAAGCTGACCAGTCCACAGGTAATGTAGTAACACACAGATATGCCACAGTGACATGTGGTTAGTTGCTAATTTTGCGAAATCATGTTTTCAGCAATTTTGAAATGCTAAAAGATCAATATATATACAATATTGGTGTATTGACGGTTAATACAGAATTTATGTGGCAAGGCTTAGAAACGGGGGAAAGATGAGCTTTAGCGAGTCTTTCCGTCCGTTTCGTGCCGAACCAAATAAATTCTATATTTATCGTCAATACACCAATATTGTATTTATCCTGCAATAAAATTTATTTAAATATTATTTTATTTAATAATAAAAAAAAGATAACGGAAACCCCATGGATACCTCAATAGTAGTTCCAGTAAGGGGCATGGCTT
This sequence comes from Gigantidas platifrons, assembly GCA_002080005.1. Classification (NCBI taxonomy): domain Eukaryota; kingdom Metazoa; phylum Mollusca; class Bivalvia; order Mytilida; family Modiolidae; genus Gigantidas; species Gigantidas platifrons. The sequence goes on from MJUT01058213.1 coordinate 212,296, forward strand.
AATAGCTTTATTGGGCTAATGTGAAAAGTTTTATTATGACAGGGGGTGTGGCTTAATAGCTTTATTAGGCTAATGTGAAAAGTGTTATTATGACACTGTCATAATAAAGCAACAGTTTATTTCAACCCATTTATTATTACAAAAAATAACCCAATTGCAGGATAAAAAGTAATCATAGCTTATATTTAACGAGACTATCGTTAGATGAAGAAAGGCAACCAAGGGCGAGTACAAATATATAATGTGCCAATTACAGAGAACAATTTCAAAAGTTATTACATTTCCCTGGGTTAAAAAATAAAACTAAGTTTCTGTATTGCAGACATTAGTAGGTGAATTAGATTTGATATCTAAAGAAATAGGAATAAGTTTGATTTTGACATTGAAAACTGTTACAGTATTATTTATGTCCCTTTAAAAAATAATTAAGGATTGATCTCAATTTTTTTTCGGTTCATGAAGAAATAAACTCAAAAATTTGGTACACACTGGGTTACGCAAGGGTGTGTACCACATTTTTTAGCTTATTTCGAATGAACCGAACAAAAAATTGTGATAAATCCTTATAAATTAATTCCTAATTATTTTTTTTTCTTGTCCTAAAAATATTTTGACGGATAATAATTGCTTAAAAAGAATTAAAATTAAAAATTTTCCCAATTGAGACCCTAACATGTGACTTCCGGTTAAATTTTTTATCTATGACATGATGGATAACAAATTCTAACCAATCAAATTCAAGCATTTGCTACAAATTTATTTATTATTGAATTTCTTTAATGACATTTGACAGCATATAATTACTATTAAAAAAATGTAACAGTGCTCTAGAGTTAAAAACTTAACATTACAAAGATTTACAGTGGATGGAATGATGGTTTGGTTTATGGTGTTTAACACCACTTTCAACAATATTTCAGTTATATCATGGTGGTCAGTTTTATTGGTGGAGGAAACCAGAGGAACCAGAGAAAACCACCGACCTGTCGCAAATCACTTACAAACTTTATCACATAATGTTGTACACCTCGCCATGAACTTGGTTCGAACTCACAAATTTAGTGGTGATAGGCACTGATTGCACAGGTAGTTGTAAATCCAACTACCATATGATCACAACCATGACGACCCCTGGATGGAATGATAAATTGTATTAGATGTCATACAATTTCAGGGAGCACCTGTCAGTTCTACCAGCTTTTATTTATGTTTGTTTGTAAAAATTAACAATTTATTAGCAATATGTAAGATTATATCAACATTTTTAGGCGATCCTTTAAGTAATGGTTTGCTTAAATGCAACATGTTATTTTTGAAGTGCAAATGATTTTTGTTTTCTTTCAAATATCTTGAAATTGATGAAAAAAATAGGAAAGGGACAGTTGAAATGGTCAGTTAGATTACAGCACACCAAAAGATGTTTATGAATGGCCTTGTATAGTAATGTGCAGTGTTTGTGAAAATCTTGTTCCATAACAGAAAAATGTTTTTAGTTGAACAGTTAATTCCCTAAAATGGCACTGATAGTAAATAATCAATGGTTGGTGAAGAAATTGTGAAAATAATGAAAGAATTTGTTTGAATAAATAGATTTTTTTTTCTAAATTTGACTTTCGGGCTGGTAGGTGACAAAATTTAAGGCAAAGACTCCAGTCCTTCTTAAACTATTTATGCACCTTCAACATAGAGAATTGACATGTCCGAATCCACAGTGTTACTTGTCCCGGGCTAATTCAGTTTGCACGAAGACTGGAACTGTTGTTTAAATATTGGTCCCAATATTACAGAAAAAAAATTAAAGTAAGTGATGGAAAAGATATGACTTGAAACAGATATACATGTATTTTTCTTTTCTTTTCATTTCTAGCTTCAGAATCTAATAGAATTCTTGCAGACATTCATTACACTTATAGAGGACCCAGAAAACTGTCTCACACCAGCTGTCTCAAATAAACTTTGTCAACATATGTTACCTCAGCCTCAGTGTAGGATGTTACCTCAATACTCATTTCAATGTCCGTCCTCCGAAGATATCAAATATGTGATGACCAGAGTCTCCATGGATTCTGTAAACTTCTTCCTGGTTGAGTCAGGTACAGCGTTGAATGTTCAGGTGAGCAAGTTTGTCTTTTTTTAATTTTATGTTTAATTTCCTATAAAGATTGAAGTTATGAATAGAAAGTGTAAATAATGATGTTCAATTATTCCACTAATATCAACAAAATGAACAATCACCTCTCACAATAATGTTCTGAACACAAAAAGTGCAACAATGACATGACGTTGGAAATCCTGTTCCTGGCCAGACAGACACAAAGGATGTGACAGGGTTAAACAGGTTAATGGAATCCCAACCCTCTCCACTTGAGGGTTTGGGTGTATGGTGTTTAATGCCAATTTCAACAATATTTCAGATATAGCGTGGCAGTCAGTTTTATTGTTTCAGTAAACAGGAGAAAACCACTGACCTGTCGCAAGTCACTGAAAAACTTTTATCACATAATGTTGTATCGAGTACACCTCGCCACGAACGGGACTGAACTCACAACTTTAGTGGTGATGGGCACTGATTGCATAGGTGGTTGTAAATCCAACTACCATACGATCACAACCATGACGTCCCCTCTCCTCTTGATTACTGTATCTTAAACAGCAATGCATTTATAAACATACCATTAAAAACCTGCACAATGGATGGAGGTACAAAAAAGGAAAGAAAAGTCAAATAAAATGTAAAAGTTTAATCCAAACAGATACATTTGTATAATATATGTAAAAAAAATTATACCTATAGTATCTTCTTTTTCACCTTTGACTTGTCTTGGCATTTGACCTTTTTAACAGTTTAACATCTAGTAAAATGGATAAAATTTGCATCTTTTGAATTAATACATTCAAGTATTCTATGTTATTGTTCTTGATGTTGAAAAAAAAGTTTGGAAGAAATATTCTCCACAAAAAATCTAGAGTAATAGCAAAGAATTATGTTCATAATTTCTTCAGTTTCCTTGTCCATTTTTCTGCTTGATTTTCTTTTTTTTTTATTTGAAAGATGTAAATATTTTTGTGTAAATTTTCTATCTATGTTGCATTGCAGCTTCATCCAATTAAACTCTCTACTTGTAACTTGCATGGAACAAACACCAGAGCAGGAATAACAGCAAGAGTTGAACACATTTCTTTGACACAATTCATTTCATCGTCTGCTCTTAAACATGATAGTAGCCAATCAGATTTATGGTTGGAGTCAGGTGGTCTGACAATTGGACCAATCGATGCAGAGGCAGCCATGGCTTTACCAAATCCAGACTTTCACAAAATTCAAGATAATTTTTTGAAAATCCATGACAAAAAGACTAAAAGATTGTGGTTTGTTTGGCCTCCGGAAGAGGTCAGAGTTTTACCAATAGTTAAAGGAAGATGTGGGTGTCTTGGAGGATGTGCTTTCTTTGGAAACAACAGAACTGGCATAGGATTTTTCAATTCTAAGAGATACAAAGAGAAACCATTTTCTGCTGTTTTAAAAGTTTCACCCGCAGGTCAAGATCCAGGATTTGGTCAGAGTTTATTGTTCAAAGATAAACTGGTTTTTGAAGTTTCCCCCACAAATGGTGTGGAAGGGGTTTCTCCTACTAGAGGTAATGAATTTAAATTCACAAGAGGTTATATGAGTAATTTGACCAGTCCAGAATCTGGTGCAAATATAACTGTCATTGAAGAAATGCCACCTGTCAGTCAAACGTTACTGGTTCCGAAGGACAATGCATTTCAATTTCAAGACAATATAAACTCAGCTCTTTCTCAAAATTTTGTGGGTGATACATCGTTAAAATCTGTAGGAAGTGATTCATGCCTTAAAGATAAGAACATTTTTGTACCATCTGGTTTAAGCAAGTCACCAGAAGAAATTTCTATAAGTTCTCCATCAGACAGCAAGAGTTTGTCCTCAAGAAAGGACAGTATTGATAACTTTAGCAAAAGAGGTTCAATAACAAGTCAACAACTGATCCTAGCTGACAATAAGTCTATGAATAGAAAATCTGGCTCGGAGTTTGAAGATTTCCGCAAACTCTCAGAGAAAAGTTTATCAAAGTCCTCGTTGCCTACACCAAGAATTTTGCGACAAGACATGGGTTCAAAGGTCACTTCAGATATGTCATTGGAAAGTGAGCGTTACTTTTCTGCCGATGAAGATATGGAAGAGTCTCTTCCAGTTGATGAAATTTCATTTTTGTCAGAAGTAAGTTTGAATAGTACTTTGAAAAAGGATGAAGCAGATCTCACTGATTCAAAACTTAACGATCAAACAGTATTAGAATATGACACTCTTAAGAAAGATAGGAAACCTTTTGTTCATCGACAACGAAGCTGCGAAAGTTCAGATTCAACTTTGTCATATGAATCGGCTCCAACAGAGCCAAATGATGGTGACAGCTTTTCAGGAGTTCCAGAAAATTTCCTTGTTGATCTACATGGACAAGTGCAAAAACCAATCAGCGAATCTCCCGTGCTCATGTCTTGTTACGCTAGTCACCTGACACAATACCAGTGTAACGATTGGTCACAGTCATCTCCGATAAGTTATAACAGGACAAATATAGCCGATCAATCAATATATTCCTTGTCATCAGTCGGCCAATCGATACAATATGTTCATAGTCCAGCATGTGTGCCACATTTTACAAAAATGAAACAGGGATTTACACCAAGTTTAATGAAAACAAAAGAAGAGTACAGAACAGAGGAAGAACAACCTGAAAATGATTCTGACTCAGCCAATATATTTCAACAGACGACTGAAAATTCACTCCTTGAAGGTAATTTACAATTCATCACGACATCTCTGTATAGTTTAGAAACATATTTTTCTCTACATATTCCTACTTAAAAAGAATTGATTTTTTTTAAGTGGGGCCAAAGACCAATAATCCTGATTATAGCTGAAATACTGTTTACTTGACATTAAACATTCAATCAGTCAATTCTACTGTATATGATAGATAATACAAGAACAAATATCTAAAAAAACATACCAAGTTAAACAAAACAATTTTCATCATGCTATTGCATTGACATTCATGAATATTGATTAAATAACACTAAACTGTATCAATTACCACTAAAGTTGTGAGGTTGAACGCCTTTTCATTGCGAGGTGTACTCGATACAACATTATGTGATAATGTTTGTCATTGACTTGCGACAGGTTGGTGATTTTCTCCACCAATAAAACTGACAACTACGATATAACTGAAATATTGTTGAAAGTGGCGTTAAACACCATAAACCTGAACCAAACAGTGAGCTGCATCAGTGGTGTAATGGCTCTTGTGCTCTCGTCGAGTGCAGTAGATCATTGGCCATGTCAAACCAAAAGCTATAAAAATGGTGTTTGCTTTTCAGCTGAACATGCATCATTAATGAGGAAGACCAGAGATTGAAATCTACATAATTTATGTGAGTGGTGCGACGTGTCTATCTGCAGATTGTTGTTTCTGCGAGCTAAGAATCTAACTTAACATGTTGGTCTAGTACAAAGCATACATCAGCATCTCATTGTAACTTGTTCTAGCCACGATATTGCTGAAAAATTGCTCACCGTGGCATTAGGCAACAATCGCTTACCCCAACAAACCATGAAACTCTCGACTAACATCAAATTTAGAATGAAAAATAGGATGCAAAATGCAAAAGTCTTAAATTTGTTGATAATCTTTTTTTTTTAATACCAGTCCTTATGATGAATTGATACCATAGAAAGTAATTGAAGCAAAAGCGTAAATACTTCTAGTTTTGTATTTATAGAAGATCAAGAGAGCAGCTTACCAGAAAATGTATCTATCACTACAGCAGTAGTTAAAGTCAGAGGGTGTATGAATGTCATGCTGACACCATTATTTTTAGAATCTTTCCAAAGGTATAGTAACTTGTATTGTATACATGTTTGATCAATTACAATCGACACAATTTATAAACAGTGTCACTGTCAGTATATGACAGTTAGATTTACATCTACCTTTGCAATCACAGTATATATTCCATAATTTTATTTACTAGGTTATGCTCCCTCCTTCCCCCTCCTCTTTGTCAAATAACAAGGAGTCATTTTGATTGAAAAAATGGAGGGGTCATATCTAGTGACTTCTCTAAGATTATTTAACAAACCAATAAGCATACCAGTTTGCCGATTACTTATTGGAATGATGTTTTGAAACTATTTTTACCATATTAAATCTGTTTATTTATGTCTGATAGACTACTGGTTATCATCACTTTGAGCATGCTGTGTTACAATACTGTCAAACCTGTATATAAAGGCCACTCAAGGGATCCTGAAAATGTGCCCTGTATGAGCAATTTCCCTTTATATACTGATTAAAATTTTATTCAGTGATTAGTTGAGGTGCCATTTAAAATTTTTTCTTCAAGAGGCTCATTCTTTTCTACTATGCATACATTACATTTCATTAGTCTTTCAAATTTCTTGGCACTTTTCCCTTATGTTCATCTCATTTTGAGTTGACACATCACGCTTGTTGGACGCTCATTCTGATTGGTCTGTTGGTGATTGCTTCTACCACCAACTCCACCACAGTCTGGATTTCGTGCACTGCTTTTGCAAAATTTTTTCATTTTTTTCAATTATTTTTCATTCACAATGAACTAAAACATTAACGGAAGTGACTCAGATTTAAATCCGAAATTTTCTGTATGTGAAATATTTTGGTCAGCTAATTTTTAGCATGCTTGATTAGCACACATGTCAAAGTTTTTTTTATGATGCCCTGAAATACAAAATAGTGTGGATGGCACAAGGCTATCTGGATAGCACTCTGCAATCAGTGTCTGTCACCACTTAATTTGTAAGTTTAATTCCTCGCTCTATAAAGTGTAATGCATAAAACTTAATGTGATAAAGTTTGTCTATGATTTGTGCCAGGTTGGTGGTTTATGCAAGTACTTTGATTTCCTTCACCACTATAGCGGAAATATTGTTGAAAGTATTTCAATCGGACACTGTCGTAGTTTCCGGTCGGCGACCGCCATATAGTTTACACTGACTACACTAAAAAAAGTAGTTCCAGCAGGCAAACGTTCATCGAGTTATGAACGGATCAAAAACAAACAGGTGACTGTGCTCTTGTCCGATCAAAAGGCATGAAAACGATATACATTAATTCTATAAGAAGTATTCAATTATAACCCAAAATTTATTGGAGACAACATGGTGCTTTGAGAAAAGTCTTTGATTTCTAAGAATAGAAAGCTTAGGTATTCATGTTAAAATATCTTTAGTATTGTAAATATGCCAAATACCAGGTAAAATTACTTTAAAAGGAATTTATTGTAGTTGAAAAAGAAAGCAAAAACAAATTATGTAAAACAATAACAAAATGTAAACAAAGAAGAAGAGTTTGATACCAATAGAGTAATCAGAATCCGTAAATGGAAGGACAGACAACACAATGGCCAAAAGAAAAAGGACAAAAGGACAAACAATGATCTACAAAACATACACATACAACTAAAGATCAAGTAACACGTACCTCACTAAAAACCAGAGATGAATTCAGGTGCTCCTGAAGAGTAAACAGTTCTTACTCCACAAAAAGTTTCTTAGGGATAGCAAACAAAATGTGATTTTAATGTATTGTTGATTGTGTAACTTTGATCATTTCATATATCTTTTGTATAATAAACAGATATGCTGAGGCAGTTATCCCAACATTAACAGCTTTACACCCTTCTGCCATCATTGATGGCTTACACAGTCAGTGTTTAGATAGACTTAAGAGACAAAACCGTTTGAAGAAAGCCAAGACGAAATCTGATGCTGACCCAGTTATACAGGTTCCAGACAGACAGTTCAGTACAGAAACTAGAGCTAGCAACGGGGAAATGAAAACTACTAGTATACAGGCTTTGTTTACATTATCAAAGGTATGTTGGCTATTTTTCTTAGGAGAGTATTAATTTTCTCACTTGATTGTACAAGGTTTAGGGTTATGATGGTTAACATCATTTACAGCAATATTTCAGTTATATCGTGGCAGTCAGTTTTATTTGTGGAGGAAACCGGAGTACTTGATGAAAACAACAGTCAATGACAAACTTTATCACATAAATTTGTATCAAGTACACCTCACCATAATTGTAAATATATGACAGGCCTGAAAATTGTGAGATTGATGCATCTCGCATCACATGACCTTTTTTGGCATCACAATACAAAAAACACATTTTTCTTTCGAAACCTTCAAAAATGTTGGACTTGTGATCATTTCAAACTATAAACTATTGTATTAATACTTAATTATTTTCAGTTTTATATGTCAGATATAAAGCTAAAATGCATATGATCATTTCGAATATAGTATTTATTTTTCATTAAACCCCATAGTTTAAAAGTTAAATATTTTTTTCCATGGAGGCCATTTTCATATTGGACATAAATATCTGATTCTTTACTGAAAATATATAGTCATTGATAATTAAACATGTGAGTTGGGACAATTCCACCATCAGGTCCACATGTTCTGTCATCAGAAACTTGACAAGTCTCGTTTTTGACTTGAAAATGTGAACCCTCATATGGAATGTACCATCTCACATACTAGACCATAACTAATTATAATCACATATATTTGATATTTTTTATCTTCTTAATCAAATATAAAAAGAAATTTTTGATTAAGAATCATTGTTTTATTTTTTTGTTATTAAAATGGTGTAATGACTATATGCAACAAGAACCCAATTTTTCCCCCATTTTTGTTACGAATTAAAAAAAAAGTACTTATCTGTATTTTAGTGTTAAATAAAAAAGGAGAAGGACTAAGAAAAGTTTGAGGTTGTCAAAGGGTTAATCATAAGCCATAATTAAAAAAAGCAGACAATGCATAGCAATGGTCAAAAGAAAAAGACAAACAGACACACAATGGTGGACAAAATATTACACAAAAAACTAAATAGTGAGTGAACTCGGGTGCTCTGAACGAGTAAGCAGTTCCTGCTCCACTAGAAACACCCATATGTATACATGAAAGCAAATCCATCTTGAAGTTGGATATAAATTAAAAGTTATGAAAAGTTTTCACTGTACTTGATTTGTTTCATTTCAGATCAACATTTGTGTGCTACAGTCTGGAATGGTAGAAGAAGTGATTGCTTTCCAGGCGATGGAGGGGATCAATGATTTAACATGTGTATCATTACTTGCAGTCTGTTTCGATGACATTAACTGTCAATTATTGTCAAATAATCAGTCTGTTAAAACTACACAAGAAAAAACAAGTTCTGTTACTGCTCCTATGAAAACCTCTCCCAAGAAACAAAAAGTCAAAAGAACTGACTCGAATGTTTATGAAAGATCGCAAGAAGATCAGGTTACAGAAATAAGTCGTGAAGAAGACGTCGGGACATTGCACATTTCACGTGTGCATATTCAGCTGCAGAGATTGCTGAAGAATAGTAACTATTCCGAAGAAGTTTTGTTGACAGCGATTCCTGAACATAAGTCTAAGGTGTTATTTGAATTTGACAAGGAATTGAGCAAGCCATTAGCTTTCTTTTTTCCCGTCTCTCCAAGACAGAAGGAGAAAGGTTCAACTTCGACCCAATCCCCAAAGTCTGTTAACAGACAGAGCAGTAGAGAGGCTAGAAGAAGTATGAGTCGACAAAGCAGTATGAAAGATCATGAAGGTAGGGGCGGTACTTTGCCAAAACTGTTCCGCCAAAGAAGCATTGATGAAGAATCTTTAGATGGAGTTACACATGAAGCTAAACCAAGAAAAGTTCCCAGTAGAGAACACAGTTTTAGGTCGGGAAAATCTGCAATTGGCTTCATCATGTTTGAATGCGGATTAGAAAATATTGACGTCAAGGCGGTTAGGAGGTTGGGATTTTCTGAAAACGTGGACGAACAATTTACACAGAAGATGGAAAAAGTCGCAAAAAAGTTGCATAACATTCAAACTTCAGCTAGGATTGAATTAGAAAGAGAATTGGGAAATTCAGAAGACCTACCGACACCTAATAAACAAAGTGGAGGAGAAGCTAAAATTGACGATGATTCGGTACATTCTTGGGATTCCAGAGTATCTATCCCCTCTAACTCCACATCACTGATATCTGTTATAGAATATGAGGCTATAAAAGGTGATGCTTCCAGTGGTGTTCTAGAAATCAAGACAATCTGGCTTAATTTTGCTGCACCACCTCCTATATCTATAAAAAGTAAAGTGGACTTTACCAAGTAAGATCTTCTTGGATTTTAATATTTGTATGAATTTTATGAATACAGTAGTCCCCCTTTTTATAAGACCCCTCCCAGTATTCCCCCTCTTATAAGACTGCTCCCAACCAAAGTCACCCCTCTTTTTAGCTCACATTTCAGATGCTTTGGGATAGTAAAATACTAGTAAATTGTCCCCCTTAAGAGAGACAACCCCTTATATAAGGCCACTTTGTTATAAGGACGAGACTACTGTATTTGCAAGTTTGTATGAATATTATTTGTAAGACTTGCAATAAATAGATGAAATTTTTTATTATACCCCCCGCAAATGTAGTTTGGGGAGGGGAGGGTATATAGGAATCGGCCTGTCTGTCCGTCGGTTTGGACCAACTTCCAAGTCTTTTGTCCAATTTCCACCAAACTTTGTGGAATTTAAAATCATGATGTGTGAACTTTGCAGTATAAAGGATTTTATTGTCCATTGAGTTTTACCCCTGTTATGCCTCTTTGGACACTATAAATTTTGAGACAATTCAGTATGCACTTTGCCATTCATCGCAAATTCTCCTACATGATTAATCAGAAAATCATGAAACTTTGTACATTGCAAGATCCTAATATGAAGATGTGCACATTAGTAGGATATATTGGTCCATTGAGTTTTACCCCTGTTATGCCTCTTTGAATTCAGTATGCACTTTGTCATCGCAAATTCTCCTACATGATTAATCAGACGTTCATGAAACTTTGTACATTGCAAGATCCTAATATGAAGATGTACACATTAGTAGGATATCCCAGTCCATTGAGTTTTACCCCTGTTATGCTTCTTTGGACTTGCAACTCTTCTGGCAGTCTATGAAAGTTTATATGTTGTTAGATCTACATGTGCCGATGTTGCCAGAATTATGAGTCTAAAAGTTGTGTTCCAAATATGTTTTAGCTCAATTAAGATGATGGGGACGCGGGGGGTATTAGTCCCGCATAGCGGACAGTTAAGTTATTCCATTTATATATCAAAGCGGGACTCCTGCGTCCAGCAGTACCTCTAGTTGAAAATTTGGATAAAAGCAGGTGAGCAATTACAGACTCCTGGGAGCCTCTGGTTAATAGCAGTAAATCAGGTCTAGGCCTTTAATACAATTCTACTGTCAAAATATGACAAAACAAAAGCAAAAATCAAATAACATTTAAAGTAAAATTGGGCAATCAGCTGAAATTTGAATTTTAACTTGTGAAATATATATGTTCTGACATTTTCTACAATTTTTTTTACATCAAATTGAAATCTGGTTGAGCCATTACAGGCTTATCTGTAGGCATCTCAACTGGGTTGCACAAACTTTAATTAAATTTAAGTGTCAATTAAACTTAATGGAATGTAAATGAAATTGATTTACACTTAAGCTTTAATTGAGACTTATAATTAATTGAGATTTGTGCAATCCAGTCCTGGCTTAATAGAAGTAAATCTTAGCAATAAAACCGTATAGGATTATAATTTTCTTTCAAAATGTTGCAAGAAAAAAAAACAAGAAGACAAGTACAAAAAAAGAAAATTTCTAAAGTACCGGTAGTTTGGACAAACTGCAATAAATTTTAATTAATGTTTGTTTGTTTGTTTGATGGTGTTTAGCGCCACTTTCAACAATATTTCAGTTATATCGTGGTGGTCAGTTTTATTGATGGAGGAAACCAGAGGACCCGGAGAAAACCACTGACAAACTTTATCACATAGTGTTGTACCCTGATCGAGATTCGATCTCACAACATCAGTGGTGATAGGGACTGATTGTATATGTAGTTGTAAATCCAACTACCATACGATCACGACCATGACATACCCTTAAATTTTAATTAAATGATTTTTTTTCAGACATGACTGGAATTTGTTGAGTACAGGTACTCCAGCTATTAATGCCTGGTTAAATCCTTTAGACAGACTGATCTATTCTGTTAAACATTTAATATTAGCTCTGACACATCGTAACAGCTCTGTAATGGCCTGTATTATGACAGATGGATTGGAGGAATCTAGCGTTCATTTTCCTCGGAAGGTAAATTTCAGAAACATTTACGTTGAATTACTTAAATACAGCATTTTTAGGAGAATTACCATTCAAACAAATACACATTTGCAGACTTTTACATAAATAAAAAGGCAGAAACCACATCACATTTTAAAGAACCTTTAAAAATTGATATAAAAAAATGTGGTTCACATTGTAAAAACAAACAATAATGTAAGAAATCCAATGCTATTGACAACTAAAAAAGTTCTAGAAGATACAAATTTTAAAAATCAAATCGTTGGTGTAATGGTTTATTGTGCCTGCCTCGATCGTGGTATTTGTTGGTGTAATGGTTATTGTGCCTGCCTCGATCGTGGTATTTGTTGGTATAATGGTTATTGTGCCTGCCTCGATCGTGGTATTTGGTGGTGTAATGGTTATTGTGCCTGCCTCGATCATGGTATTTGTTGGTGTAATGATTATTGTGCCTGCCTCGATCGTGGTATTTGTTGGTGTAATGGTTATTGTGCCTGCCTCGATCGTGGTATTTGTTTTTGTTTTTATTTATTTTTTCATAGTCAGGATTTTATAAATTCCCTTACATCACCACCTGACTAGGGTGTGACAGGGGTTTTCAAATCAATAAGTTTTGTGACTACATTGGTTTTACATTATGATAAACAAAATAAAGAAATAATAATATATAATAGTAATAAACACTTTTATTCATCTTTCACACACACTCTCTTACCATTTTGTTTTTCTAAAATATGAAATTGCTCCTGACATTTTGTACTNAATCAAAAAAGCTGAAAAAAAGAATCTCATCACTATATGAATCAAACAAACAAAAAATATTATGATTAGTTGAAAATATATTGTAAGGGGGTCCACATTTTTTCAAATGCTAAAATGGTATTGTTTTTCTTTGATATATATTGTTCAAGTGAACGGTACCACATAATTTTATGTTTAAATTCTACAATACTTAGCCTTTGTTCATCGAGTTTGCACTTGAAGATGTAATTTTTTGCAATTATTAAAATCAGGTTAACAAGAAGATCCCCTGACTCAAAACCAAAGAAATATTCTTTTTTGTCAAAAATCAAATTTTTGTAATATTGTTTTAATTGTTTTGTCAAAGATTTGAGAAAAATTTGTGTCACAGCACAGTCAAAGAATAGATGTTCAATAGTTTCATCGTGAATTTGGCAAAATGTACATAAATTAGTATTCTTGAGCTTTATTTTATGTAAAAAGGAATTGGTAGGAATGATCCTGTGTAACAATTTAAATTGAAAATTTTGAAGATATGAGTTTTTACAAGATTTTTTTTAAATAATAAAATATTTTGACCAAATTGTTATTTCACAATCAAGAATTTTTTCCCATTTGGAAATTTTTTCTGTTGGTAAAGAAATGATTGCATTCACAAGACCTTTATAAACAAACCTAACATTTTTACTATGAACTATTCTTTCTAAATAGGCATCTGTTTGACTAAGTATGTCGAAATTTACATTTACACAGTTTTCCTTCAGATGATCTTTGATGTACTTGGCAACATTTGACACCAGACTATAGTACTTCAAAAATTATTGGTATTCAGTTTATTTCTAGTCTGTTCATCAAAAGTATAAAAATTACTAGTATGTGGATCAATAAGATCACATAAATACTGCACATTATGTTCTATCCATCTAATATAATAATTAAAATCAGTTACTGGTACAAAATTAAGGATATCAAGAGACAATAGTTCATCAGTATTAAACTTTGTATGAGGTTTTGCTAAATGATAACTAGACAGAACATCTCTCCAAAAAAAAAGGATTTGTAAGCTTCATTGCAACTTCCTTTAGCTTTTCTTTCTGAAAGGTTAAAATTCTTTCACCACCATAGCTTTGAAGATTGAATAATAATACTTTTTGCCAATCACCATCTAAATTGGAAAATAATCGTTTTATTCGACCTACTTTCAGATAAATATTAAATGATTGAAGATCTATCATTTTCAAACCCCCCTGATATATATCACCGATTAAAGTACTTCGCTTTATCTTATCTGGCTTCCCGTTCCATGTGAAATTATAAAAAAGTGAATTTAAGTCATTTATTTTTGCCTTAGGTAAATTTGGTAAAGATGTCAGTAAATGAATTAGCTTTGGTAGTGCAAGAGTTTTTATAACTGTAATTTTACCAAGTAATGTCAGTTTTCTATGCTGCCAACTTTTTAGTATTGCCTTAACTTCCTTGATTTTTTTTTGTAAAATTTACATCTGTAATACAGTTTAAATCAAGTGAAAATTCAATTCCCAAAACCATAAAGTTTTCATGAGACCAATTTAGTTTCATATTTGGACAAATAATTTGATCTGAATACTTCTTGTTTCCAACCCACACAGCTTTTGTTTTGGATGAATTCATTTTTAAACCAGACACCTTGTAAAAAGATTCAAAACATTCAAGAGCCTCCCTCAATGAATTTTCACTCCCATCAAAAAAAGAAAGGTATCATCAGCATACAAACTTATGAGAGATTCAACTTCATTGATAATAATACCATGAATGTCTTGGTTGGCCTTAAATTTTAATGAAAGTAGCTCCACACCGATTAAGAACAAATACGGTGAAAGCGGATCACCTTTTCGACAGCCTCTTTCTAGAGAAAAAAAATTTGACATGTGACCATTATTTATAACACAACTTTTGGCTTTTGAATAGAATAGTTCAAACCATTTACAAACAGATGGTCCAAAATTAAAACTTGAGAGGGCTTTTTTCAAAAACTTCCATTCAATTGAATCAAATGCTTTCTCGAAATCTACAAGAAGTAATAGACCGGTTTTGTTATGTTGTTCAAGATAATGCATCAAATCATACAACTGTCTTGTATTTTCCCCAATAAATCTTCCTTTTATAAAACCTTTTTGTGTATCACTAATAATAAATGGTAATAGAGGTTTAATTCTATTAGCAATTACAGCAGAAGCTATTTTAAGGTCAGTATTTAATAAACTTATTGGTCTCCAGTTGCTAATAAAATGCCTGTCCTTTCCTTCTTTTGGAATACATGTTATGATTCCCTGATACTGAAAATCAGTGAAGCTTCCAGACTCATAGGCTAAATATAATGACCTATAAAGCAATGGACCAATATCTTTCCAAAAGAATTTATAAAAATCTACAGTATATCCATCCGAACCTGGACTTTTTCCATTTGTCATTAACTTCAGTGATTGGGCACATTCTTTAAATGTTATATTACCTTCACACAAGTTCTTCTGTGAGTTTAATATTATGATTAAAAAAGGACTCATCATTACAATCTAAATTTTTTGTTGAATACAATGTTTTGTAAAAATCGTGTTGATGAAGGAGAATTTTAGATTGATCTGATATATGATGACCTGCATCATCAATATTTGCCCTTGATCGGAGAAGTATACCCTCTACCTTTTCCCCCCTTTTCCTTTCCAACTCTATTTTTTTATTATTTAAAGACGATTGTATTAATTCACTTGGTGATGAGTTCATAATATCTTCTAAATTAAGAATATCCTTTTCAAGTTTAAGGGTAAGGTCTTTTTCTTCCCTTGATTTTGTTATACTATGAGATATTGAAATACTTCTAATCTTCATCTTAAGAATTTCAAAAAATACTTGGTCATTACATGTAAGTTCAACATTTAAAAGATCATTAATATCTCCAGATAAATAGCACTCAGACACAGACAGTGTCTTTAATACATGTCTTAACCTTCTCTACATAAACAAAATCTCTAAGTAACTGAGAATTAAATTTCCAATACCCCTTTCCCCTTCTAGCAAGACTGGCAGAAAAAGTGAAAGTGATTGCTGAATGATCAGTTTTATATCCTGGAATTATTTTTGTATTTTTCATAAGTGAAAAAAGATCCTCAGATACAAGAAAATAATCAAGACGACTTTGTTTTATTGGGGAGCTTTGACGCCAGGTATACTTTCTACCATTTGGAAAACAGGTTCTCCATGGATCTAGTAATTCAAAGGTTTCTAACATTTCTTCTATTTTCTCCTTCGAATTTTGGTTTCTATTATGTATAATATTATATGTATCAATACTAGTATCTTGAACAACATTCCAATCACCACACAATAAATAACTAGTGTTAGAATAGGAAGCAATATGTTTCATAATTTCTTTAAAAAATTCCGGTTCATCACTGTTATAGCCATAAAGAGACACAAATGTTAATCTTTGATCAAATAAACTAATATCTAAAATTATGTATCTTCCATTCTGATCAATCTTTGAATCATGAACAGTATAATCTAGACCTTTCTTAAACATAGCACAAACACCAGCACTTCTGTTATTAAAATGACTGAAAAGACATGTATCTCCCCATTCATCCTCCCAAAGTTTTTCGACCTCTTTACTACTATGGGTTTCTTGAAAACAAACAATTGAAGTATTTTTCCCTTTTGCCCAATCAAAAACATCATTTCTTTTTTTAACACTTGAAAAAAGACCCCTTACATTCATTGAGAGAACTGTAACAGTATTATCCATATCTAAAATACGAAGCAACAAAAACAAAATTCAGGAACCAATCTATTATTTCATATACAACAATACAAATTTTACAATACACATTCATACAAACACACACATTTATAAGATGACGCTTGACAGTTGACGATAAAGGCATAGCTGTTAATTACAACAGATAGTATTTCACAGTTTGGCAGTAATCAAATATATATATATATACATATCATAAATATTTATAACAATCATTTATGTGAACAAAAGTTGTTTCCCTTATTGAATATAACGTACTATATTGGAGTACAAGTAGGTATAAGGATAATAGTAAAGAGGAGATGGAACGAACATTTACATGTATAATGATTTTTATTTCAAGAACAAGGAATATATTACTTGCAAGTAAGTATGTTTAAGGCTGCATATAAACTGATGTAAACTTACTGAATTTATAAGATACTGTTTAAAAAAAAAAATAGATCCAAAGATAATAATAAAAAGAGTTTTCTCCCTTCTAGTATTACAGTGGACAAAAAGGGGGGTATATTGGATTTTAACAATATACATAGTACATATTATAACATTAACACTACACTTAGTGCACATTTTAATAGTAACACATCACACATAATATTTATCATAATATCAACATTTATAACAATCATTTATGTGAACAAAAATTGTTTCCCTTATTGAAAATCACATACACTGGAGTACAAGTAGGTATAAGGATACTAGTAAAGAGGAGATTGAACAATGAATCATATACATGTATAATGATATTTATTTAAAAAACAAGGAATATATTACTTGCAAGTAGGTTTATTTAAAGCTACATATTATAAGCTGATATAAAGTTACTGAATTTATAAGATAATGCTTAAATAAACAAAAAAAATAGATCCAGATAAATATAAATAAGAGTTATCTCCCTTCTAGTATTAAAGTGGAGAAAAAGGTAGGGGAGGGGGTGTATATTATATTCTTTAAATTAACAATATACATAGTACATATTATAACATTAAGATTACACTTAGTACACATTATAATAGTAACACAACACCTAGTGCACATTTTAATATCAACATCACACATAATACATATCACAATATTAACAACACATACAGCACATACTGTATCATAATATAAACACCATACATGGTACACATTTCAATATTAACACCATACATGATACACATTATAACATTAACATTACACATAGTACATATCATAATATCAACATTTAATACAATCATTTATGTGAACAAAAATTGCTTCCCTTATTAAAAATCACATACTATATTGGAGTACAAGTAGGCATAAGTACCATGATAAAGAGGAGATGGAAAAACCGTATTGATGTATAATGTTCAAAAACAAGGAATATATTTCTTGTGAGTAGGTTTATTTAAAAAAAAAAACCAAAAAAAAAACCAATCCAAACCAAACAAGTAAAACAAAAATATATCCAAAGAGAAATATAGATAAGAGGTATCTCCCTTCTAATATTTATGTTGACAGAGGATGGAATACTGGACTCTATAAATCTTAATTTAACATGACACATGGTATCAATTATAATATGAACATCACACCCTGCATATATCACAATACATGTATTAACACACAGCAGTATTGTATCATATTTATGTTGACAGAGGATGGAATACTGTGGCTCTTTTCAAAAAAATTCTTACTATAAAAAATTGTCGTAAGTGTAAAACTAAGATTAAAAAGAGTTTCACAAAAATACTTACGATAATCTTAAGTGTAAAAATAGTCCTAACTTTGCGTGTAAAACTACCTGTCGTAAGTGTAAAATTTTGATCTTAAGAGAAATAGTTGTCTTATCTTTTATCATAAGTGATAAAAATCGAAAACAAATTTGGTAATTCTTTTAATTTTATATTTCAAATTGGGAACGATCGACAATCGAAAAGACTACTAGCAAACTTGGTAAAAATTCTTCTTTTTATTATTATTATTTTTTATTTAAAAAAAAATGGAATACGGGATTTTCTTCTAGATATCTACAGTCTCCACTTACAAAAGTTTTGTATGAACAGTAGCTTTAGGACTGGAAGTTTCTGGATCCAATGATATCGTTTTGATTTTGCCTTATATTAATAATATAATTTATTAATTTCTGGCAACTTCGATGATCATCGAACACTCTGGCAATACATAAACTTGTGTTCATTCTCCTGTTATATTAATATAAATATATAACAGGGATATTTATTCGTCTTCGTGATTGATAGATAATAAACACATCTCAGAAAAATCCGAATAAATTTTCATCAGTAAAAGAACAAGTGTTTAATTATATGTGGGATGGGATTAATTGGAAAATATTTTGCTGACAAATAACCAATAAAATGAATTGTATGAATAGGTTTTTTTTTCACACTCCCTTAAAAAAATAATTCTACTTAAAGTAACCATGCATGGATGGTGACGCACAACTCCAAGTAATTATAATTATTATAGATCATTTTAATTTACATGAATTATAAATGTTCCTTTATATGAAAATCATACCCGTTCATATTTTGTGCAGTTATTGGTGACCGAATTATATATTAGATAAAAATTCAATATAAACATACAAACACATCATAGCATAAAAAACTGCTTATAAATCAGTGCCGGGGATATTTTATAGAATAATTTTATTTAAAAAAAAATGTTTTGTTGTGCTATGGAAATGAAACTAGGTTGCTAAGAAAGATGGTTTATGGTGTTTAATGCCCCTTTCAGCAATATATCGGTCAGTTTTATTGGTGGAGAAAACTGGAGTACTCGGAGAAAACCACTGACCTGTTGCAAATCACTGACAAACTTTATCACATAATGTTGTATCGAGTACACCTAAGGAAGAATTTTTATCGTAAGTGTAATTTTAGTCGTAAGATTAAAATTTGTCGTAAGATAATCTTTGTGAAAAGGACTTAGGAATTGTCGTAAGATAATCTTAAGTGAAAAAGTTAGGACTATAGTTACGAATTTTTGTGAAAAGAGCTACAGGACTCTATAAATTTTAATTTAACATGACACATGGTACCAATTATAATATGAACATCACACCCTGCATATATCACAATATTAACACACAGCAGTATTGTATCATAATACTAACATTACACATAGTACATATCATAATAGTTATTCAAAGACATTTTATAGATTTAAATAGTAGCTATAGTTTTTATTTACATTTCATTTTAAATACGTACATGTTCTTATCTTTTCTTTCTCAACTTTTCCTCAATATTGTCAAAAATGTCAAATTTAATTCTTGGACCCTCAGCTAGCTTTGCATATACATTACAGTTATAAAACCACACATTTTCAAACCTTTCACTTCTCTTAAGTCTAGCCATAAGTCCTAGATTACTTTGTGTAATTTCGTCATGGAAACAAATGTCTTTCTTTAAATTTCTCTTCTTCCTCATAATGTTAATTTTAACTTCAGTGTTTTTCACTTTTACAATCACAGGTCTAACTCCTCTATCTTTACCAGGTATTCGGTGTATAGCTTGCACATCACTAGGTGAAATGTGGACCTTGAGCTCAGTGTTAACTAGTTTCACAAAGTCCTCTCTCAGGTATTTGTTGGTGTAATGGTTATTGTGCCTGCCTCGATCGTGGTATTTGTTGGTGTAATGATTATTGTGCCTGCCTCGATCGTGGTATTTGTTGGTGTAATGGTTATTGTGCCTGCCTCGATCGTGGTATTTGTTGGTGTAATGGTTATTGTGCCTGCCTCGATCGTGGTATTTGCTGCAGCTTTAAGGAGTAAGAGCAAAGACTGGTTGGCTTGTAATCAAAATAATGTGTCTGATTGGAGCAACATGGCTACCTACAAAAGTCCTAACCCAGTATGTGAACTAGACTTACATCTGTGAAACAATATAATCCTGTATAAATTTGGTTGAACTTAACTGAACATATTCTATATCACAGAGATAACAAAATAATAATGTACAATACAAAATTATGATAAACAAATAAACACAACTAACTACTGATAAACAAATAAACACAACTAACTACTGATAAACAAATAAACACAACTAACTACTGTTAAACAAATAAACACAACTAACTACTGATAAACAAATAAACACAACTAACTACTAATAAACAAATAAACACAACTAACTACTGCTAAACAAATAAACACAACTAACTACTGATAAACAAATAAACACAACTAACTACTGATAAACAAATAAACACAACTAACTACTGACTACGTTGAAACCTGTCTGAATCAAACTTCCTTGGGACCAGCTTTTGTGTTGTCAGAATAGACATGTGTTCAGTTCATACAGGTTACCAATAAATTAGTAAAGATTTTCTACCTTTGGACTGGACTTTATTTAAATCTGGGTTTATACAGGATTCTGTTTGATTCAGGGTTTAGATAGGACAGGTTTCACTGTATTCAGATTCAACCATTGATGATATCTTAATTCAAGAATATTTTTTAGTTTTGGTCACGAGATAAAAATAATGGTAACCAATTATTTTGCTAAGCCATTATATAAGGAGGGGCTGTCTTGGCTGTGATCGTATGGTAGTTGAATTTACAACTACCTATGCAATTGGTGCCTATCACCGCTGCGGCAGGTCAGTGGTTTCCTCCGGGTCCTTCAGTTTCCTCCAATAAAACTGACCGCCACGATATAACTGAAATATTGTTGAAAGTTGCATTAAACACCATAGAACCCATTAACCAACTATAAAGCCATAATCGATAAATAAATTACTTTTTCTTTTACAGTCATTTTTTTTTTGCACGAACATAACTTTCAATATCGAAATTTGTTATTTTCAGAGCAAGTACTATAAAATAACCCCGTTAGCTAGAATACTGGCTGAAGAACCATCGTGTCAGTTGTTTACCGTTCTCAGAAAATACCTGTATAAAGTGGGTACAATACCTGTAGAGAGAGCTGTACAAGCTGATACTCTCCCACAATTGATAACAATACAAAAAGGAATCCTGGCATTAACAAGACAGTGGAAGAATGTGTTGTACATGCCACAGTTGTCAGAGATGGATTTCAAATCACAGAAAACAGTCCGTCCATACACAGTCAAGTTTGCTTTGCCTCTAAGTGACGAGTTTTCTGATGATGAGGAGGACGATGATAATGTGAGTGAGGAAAATTTTGATATCGTAGATGAGAGGGTGTCTTTATTGACCGGTGACGATAGTTCTATTCATAAATCAGGATCAGTGTCCAGTTTTCATGTTCATGTGCGTGGGAAAAAAGATCATGCTGAAGGCTCGTCATCCATGCCATCAGTTCAATACAAGAAGTTGAAATCATTCTCACAACCAAATGATTCTCCGGATACGCAAGATAATTGTGATGGACTAACCCCTAATCAACCATTGGCCCCACCCCCTTCTATTAATCGTAATGACAGCAATTACAGTTTCCATTCTGCAGCAGCTAGCTTAACAAGTGTAGACAAAAGTGAACTTACTCCGCCCCCGACACCGTTGAAAGCCGATTATTCAAAGCCATCAATTTTAAAGAACAACGTCAACGTTGATAAAACACAGGACTTGTATCAATGGATGGCTCAACAGCAGGATGAGTTTCAGTTTGATGATGGTAACTTGCTCAGAAGGCAGGATTCTCTACTTGGTGCATTTGGAAGTGCTTGGAGTCAGGATGATAGTAGACTGGATTTAAATGATGAATTGTTCTCCAAAGCAACGTCAATCATGCAGCTAGCGGACGCCAGAAGTTTGTTCAAGCCATTTCTTCAAAGTATTGGTTTACACGTTGAAGGTGTTCGTCCTACAGCTATGATGAAAAAGTTCGGAGGAAGCCTTTCCTTACAAGGACAACTTGAGGTTATTAAAATTCAGATAGTCAATTCTGAACGACATCATCGTCGAAAGGAAAAGTCCAAAAAACGTAGACTGATTGACTTTAATGCTGTACCTGCATTTTTATGTGAAGGGTTCTTAATGCATATTGCTATGAAAGATGTTGTTGATTTTGAAAACAAAGAATCTGGGAGTGCTGAAGACAAAAGTGCTTCAAAACCTCCGTTAAATTTTCCAATGCATAAACTGGAAGCTAAGCCTACGACTTTACAAGTAAACTTTATGATGAATTGTAACTCTGTTATCCAGCATGTTGATATGCCACTACTCAGACTTGTACATCAATTTGTAACGATGGTTGATAACATAACGGACACTAAAAAAGAGTTAAAACAAAGTCACTCAACGTACGACTGGGTCAAAACTCATAGAAAACAAGAATCAAAATGCTCAACGTCTAGTGCTGATACACAACACTCAGATATTTCACATTCTGGATTAGCTAGTCCTCCATCGATCGAAAATCTGAATAAATTCAAAGAATCGACATCGTCCAGTGAGTCAACACCTGGTGTTCCTGTAATAGATGTTCCATCATCAAACAGAAAAACGTCAAATCTAGCCTGCATTCCAATCAATTTTCCTCCAAAGGCAGATCAAAAGAGACCAGAAAGATTGACTTTACCTATGAAAAAGCCAAATATTTTTCAAACTAAAAAGGCCCTTAAGACTGAACCAGTACAAACGACTTCTGGAAAACCTTCAGACATCCTTACCCCTCCACAGTCCCTTAATTACAGCGATTCTGTAACTATAGACATGGAAGATACATCATCTCCCATTGTGGCGGAAAAAACAATTGTTGACGAAATCAAGGAATCAACGCCAAAGTGCTGGAGAACTTTATATCATCTTTTAGAATTATATTCCACCATGCCTGAGACAAAGACTATTCTAGGCCGGAGACCAACTGCTGCTAAATTGCTGCCTGTTATAGCCGAGGAACCAGAAGGGGGTTCAAGAGAGCGTGTCACTGGGAATCTAGAGACTCCTTCAGATAGTATTAAAATGATGCATCCTTCCAGACAAGATATTGGTGATATTGAAGAGAAAGGAATTGGTGGTACCAATACTTCTAGTAGAGGACCACATTATCCATCATTCAGCAGGACCAGTTTTAGACAAAGTAAGTACCAGTTGGTTTTTTTTTCAAATACTTATTTTTAGAATTTCATGATATTTTAAAATACATTTCACCAGTGTATCGATCACATAGAATTAATAAAAAAAAATTTGGAGACATGCGTAGTCAATCCTAACTTTAGCAATTCAAGAGTTTGCAACTCTGTGCCTGTTCACATAGTAGCCGTTGTGGTTGTGATCTTATGGTAGTTAGATTTACAACTACCTGTGCAATCAGTGCCTATCACCACTAAAGTTGCCAGAATGATCCCTGTTCATTGTGAGATGGACTCAATACAACATTATTTGATAGAAGTTTGTCAATGACTTGAGACAGGTTGGTGGTTTTCTCAGGGTACTTCGGTTTCCTCCACCAATAAAACTGACCACCACGATATAACAGAATTATTGTTGAAAGTGGCATTAAGCACTATAAACCAAACCAAACTTGTTCACATAAAAATTTAGTATACATTATTGTTGCATTGGAATGGACATTTTATTTTGTGAAAAATTGTATAAATCTTGTTGATATTTATTTTTACACCATACCAACCCTTGTTTAGCTTTTGGAAAACCGCATTAGTGTTGTAATGGTTTGTGTGCCCGCTTGTAGTGCTGTAGATCTGCTGGTACGGGCCAGAATCTAGTCAAGCCACTTACTTTTGGTTTTTCTTGCTTATCTGCTAAGCATGCAGCATTAAGGAGTAAGAGCTGATTGACTAGGAATCAAAATAATGTGTTGGAGTGAAGGTACATGTTTCCTCGCAGACTGTTATTTCAGTGAGCTAGCACTATAAAAAAAATCCAATTATTGGGCTGAACAGAGAAACAGAAAATACTAATTTTATAGTCTTTAGTTTAATTCAAATATAGATACAACCACTAATCTACCACACTAACTAGCACTCTGACAGTTACACTACCATATTGATAGATATATTATGAAATGCCAATTTGTCTTCACAATGTATTTCACAAACAATCATTCTTTGATGTAAGTTTGTATGCCCTCTCTGTATAGGCTTAGGGGGCATTAAGTTTTACCCGATGTCTGTACGTCCCACATGTGGTTTCCACTGACTAATTAGAGTTCTCAAGCATAACATTTGAAATCTATACACAATGTCAAGGACCATAAAAAGAAGGCCAAGTTCAATTTTGGTCTTTACCACCTTTTCAGGTCTTTGATATCGTCAAACTCTTCATGCGGCAGGTCGGTGGTTTTCTCCGGGTACTCAAGTTTCTTCCACACATAAAACTGACCGCCACGATATACAGGTAACTGTAATATTGTTGAAAGTGGCATTAAACACCATAACCCTAACTCACCTTTTTCGGTCAGGAGTTATGCCCTTGTTTACTTTAGCTTGAAGTTGCTGCATCAGTGTCCTATGGACACATCCTTGGATTTTGAATGTTAAAGAAAAAAAAGAGTCATTTGAAGGTATATTTGATTAATTTTATTATAACCATGAATTGATTGAATATAAGATATTTCATTCACATAGTATGCTGAAATAAATGTCAAACTTATATTTAAAATTGTAAAATTTATTTACGTCATAATTGAATATTTAACAGGTATTTATGTTGGAGAGAGTATAACTCTAGTTGTCTTTGGTATTGCTAAAGTACAGACAGTTAGAATGCAGGCATTACTAAGTGGACTTAAACTAGAAGCTGAAATGAAAAGT
Source organism: Gigantidas platifrons (assembly GCA_002080005.1). Classification (NCBI taxonomy): domain Eukaryota; kingdom Metazoa; phylum Mollusca; class Bivalvia; order Mytilida; family Modiolidae; genus Gigantidas; species Gigantidas platifrons. The sequence continues at coordinate 237,809 of MJUT01058213.1, forward strand.
GTTCATGCTAGTGGATCCTACAAAGAAAAGGCAAAAGGTAGGAACTAAAATCTGTTTCCTTTAAAAAATTGTTTTTACATATTGTCAAAAATAAAGATAAAAGAAAAGAGTTTTTCTGTGATTAGACTTAGGCCATCCTTAAAAATATATTTGTTTCCTAGAACTGGACTCTTGATTTCTGTGACTAGGTCGATAGGCTGATCTTTTTTTTTTTGGTGACAATAAACATATTAAAATATGCCATTCAGTTTCCAATAATTATAATGCTAGAGAAATTCAAAAGAAAAAGAAATAAAATCTAAATTGCTTACGGTAATTTCTCTGGTTTCTAGTACTGTGACATGAATAGACTTCGCAGTTTGAGTCTTTTTGCATGGTTAGTCTTGTTCTGGGAAACAAATTCATTTTTGTTGGCCTTATTTCCTTTGTATATTCCAAGTTTTTCTGTCATGTGTATGCTATTGCCACTATTTGCTGATTAGGGAAATAAGACTTCTTTAAGCAAATAACCATTAAAAAATCTTCTTCTGTGAAACTATATGGCAATATAAACCAACATTGGCAGGAATAGTACTCCTTGTATCATCCTCATTCTAAATCATATATGATAGGCCCAAACTCCACCCAAGATGGCCACCATTTCTAAAAATACAAATTCTGGTCCTTAGTCAAAGCCATAATGAAAGGTACAGTTGTCATTATAAGGTAAATGTTTTGTTCAGGTGAGTGATTCAGGCTCAAGTGAGCCTCTAGTTGTGTGTTTTAAATATATGGAAATCTAAATTGGAATCTAACTTGTGAAAATCACAGAATAAATCTCTTATGGATTTGTATACTGTGTGAATTTTGTACCAAATATAAATGCTATATATCACAAGACTTCAAGTTTTTGTTTTCAATTTTTCTGTTTTTTGTTTTGTTAATACTGATTTTAATATGTTATTTGTTGTTGTTAGGTTTCCTACATAGAAAATCTTCAGAGTCATCTGTGACAGCTCATATAGGAAACACTAATATAGTTTTACTGGAGGGGCTGCCTCCAGAGATAAAGTAAGTTTATCTTAATGAGTGAGTGATTGTTGTTTAATGCCAACTCAGCAATTTTTCAGCTATGTCATGGCGAGAACAAGTTGATTTTCAATGAGATGATGATGAGGTCCATTTTGTACTAGATCAATACACTTAGTTGGATTTTTATACTGAACCAACGGTGCACGGATAGACATGTCGCCCAACTTGGACACATTATCCTGATTCAGAGCCAACCAGTCTTTGCTCTTTCTCCTTAATGCTGCATGCTTAGCGGAGAAGCAACAATTAACCAATTTTATAGTTGTTATTTGAACTTGCGGGAAAACATAATCTACTGCACTCGAGGCGAACACGCTAACCAATAACACCACAGATGCGTTTTTTTTAATCACAATGTAACATAAGTATTCTTGGATGTAGCTATTAGCAAAGAAGACTTGTTATGACATTGTAGTCCCTTTATTGTAGTTATAAGCTTTATAAACTATCATTAAAAACAAATACTGGTCCGTGTCACTACAGAAAAACAAATACGGGTCCGTGTAACTACAGAAAAACAAATACTGGTCCGTGTAACTACAGATAAACAAATATTGGTCTGTGTAACTACAGAAAAACAAATACTGGTCTGTGTAACTACAGAAAAACAAATACTGGTCCGTGTAACTACGGAAAAACAAATACTGGTCCGTGTAACTACAGAAAAACAAATACTGGTCCTTGTAACTACAGAAAAACAAATACTGGTCCGTGGAACTACAGAAAAACAAATACTGGTCCGTGTAACTACAGAAAAACAAATACTGGTCCGTGTAACTACAGAAAGACAAGATTAGATTGTAATTTAGAAAATGGAAAGTACACTTGCCTTAAAACAATCTTAAGTTTTTTGATAATTTGTAGAAAAAAAAAAAAAAAAAAAAAAATTCATTTTAAATAAATTTGTTATTCTCTCTTATTTTATTCACTGTATGTATTTCTGTTTGATCAGGACTGTTGTTAAAGTGAAGATAGAAAGGTCCCTCGGACTTCACACCACCATACTGAGGAGAGGAAAAGAGCACAACTCAGCCATGGTGTCTGTAGGAGCTATCATTGTAGATATACCTCAGCATCCTGTTGTCTTACATGGTATGGTGACTAGGAGTTCCAGAGAAATATCATCTACCTTGCTGGAATTTAGAAGACCAATGTCAAGAGTAGGGTATGTATTTATGGCTTAGGTTATACTCAGTCCTCACGATAAGTACCGGTCCACTGGCCCAGGACCAGTAAAACTTTATTTGTATCAGTAAATTTTTTTCAGTTTTTATTTAGAAAGCTATATAAAAATAAATTCAAGAATTTTATTCTGACAAGCAAATTCAAATTTTCTTTTTGAGGACTATATTTCAATTACAACTGAAACGTATCGGTGGTGGAATATTTAGAGTTCTCATCATGAGTGTGGTAGCTGGTGGGTTTGAACCTGTGTCGAGTCAAACCAAGGACTATAAAATTGGTAATTTACATGCAGCATTAAGGAGAAAGAACAAAGACTGGTTGGCTTGGATTCAGGAAAATGTGTCTGAGTGGAGTGAAATGTCTATCTGTGGTAGATGTGAATCCAACTAGCCAACACCACTTCTGCTCCCAAGATATATTGGGACCATTGTGGTCGTGATTGTATGGTAGTTGGATTTACAACTACCTTTGCAATCTATGTCTATCACCAATAAAGTTGTGAGTTCAAACCCCATTCATGTAAAGGTGTACTCCATGTGATAAAGTTTGTCAGTGACTTGCGAAAGGTCGGTGGTTTTCTCCAGGTCCTCCGGTTTTCTCCACCAATAAGACTGACAACCAGAATATAACTGAAATATTGTTGAAAGTGGCATTAAATGCCATAATCCCTGAAATCAAGATATATTCAGATATACCATAAAACTTGTCTAAACTGAATTGTAAATAAAGTGCCAATGTAGGAAATGTTGTACTAATTTAAGCTGTATATACCAAACACCTGTCTATTCTGAACTCAAAAGTTGGCCCCAAGGAAGATTGGTTAAGACAGTTTTCATTGTATATATAACACATTTCTAAATCTTAAAAACTAATTGCTGCCAGGATATAGCTGAAATACTGCTAAATTTGGAGTTAAACACTAATCAATCTGAAGTTATGTTTGCTACGATAAATAACAACAATCAATCAATCAATCAATTTAATACAAACTAATACGATATTTTCTAGTCATTTCCATTCCGGCAGAAACTCCGGTTTTTTCGTTTACTGATCACGTGATTTGACGTAAACTGCAGGCATTATTACTTCCGGTTTGGGTATAAACGCCTGACGTGAATGTAAATACAACGTCATGCGCGTCATTTACGGTAACGATGGAAAGGCCCAAACTTTCCATGGACTGGTGCTGTGTTCCTCAGTGTAAATCTGATGGAAGGAAGCGTGGGAAGTGTGCATACTATAGCATATCCGTTGTCTTTTTTGTACAGCTAGAGGCGATCATCATTCCAATCACACTTTTTTAATAAATATATAAGTATATCACACTGTTCAATATTAGGCAACAGTTTTAAATCCGACGACCATATCCGCACTTGTCCTATCTCACACACAACCTGTGTTACACCGTTCTCCGTTATTGTTCTCCTGTTTATTTGTGAAAGTTCGTAGTCATTTGTTGATGTTATTTTCTCTCTCTGAATCTAATTCTTGGGCAAGTTCACATCACTTGACTAATTCATGTTTTCTATGTGCCTCTATGCTGTAAATATTCCTTTAGATCGGGAACCTGCCATCGGAATAAGTCTACTTGAATATCATGATAATAATGATAAACGTAATCTGCTGACAAACCGGAAGTTTAGATGCCTGTTGTTTGGTTGCTACGATACGCCAATCGTACCTCCAATTTGAAAACCGCTTCAACCCGAAAATACCGTATTAGGAAGCGACCATTAAAATTTGTTACAAATAAGTTTTATTGTACAGAAACATTCTATATTGGACAATTTGACATGTGAACATGTGTTTAATTGAAAATATACTTCACTTGGCTCTTTTTTTCAGTCGAGTTTTAGAACCTATGTTTGAAAGTGGAGCTGAAAATCAACCGAAAGCAGAGAAGCAAAAACACGCTACAAAACCATTGAAGAGAGAGTCGACCAATAAACCAACTTTTTTACATATCCATATCAAGGCTATCATGCAGGGTATTACCATAGGAGCTTCACTACTGCCTTCTTTGAAGGCTCAATATAAGGTAAAGGAAATAGGAACCACATGGAGGTGTAATTGTTAACACGTGTGTCTTAAGTGTGGTGGAGAGTAGGTTCAAGCTCCGGTAAGGTCAATTCAAAGACTATGAAATTGGTATTTGCTGCATCTCTGCTAAACAAGCAGCTTTAATGAGTAAGAGCAAAATCTTGTTGTCTGGGAATGAGGATAATGTGCCCAAGTGCAGTGACATGTCTACCAGTATACTGATGTGTTGCAGTGACATGTCTACCAGTATACTGATGTGTTGCAGTGACATGTCTACCAGTATACTGATGTGTTGCAGTGACATGTCTACCAGTATACTGATGTGTTGCAGTGACATGTCTACCAGTATACTGATGTGTTGCAGTGACATGTCTACCAGTATACTGATGTCTCGGTAATATAGCACTATGAATATTCAACTAAATGTTTTGGCCGAGTACAAAGTTGACATTATCCTCATCTCATCGAATGATTGATTGATTTGATTTTTGATGTTTTATGCCACTTTCAACAATATTTCAGCTATATCATGGCAACCAGTTTTAGTGGTGGAGGAAGCCAGAGTACCTGGAGAGAACCACCGACCATGGGCAAGCAACTGGTAAACTTTATCGCTTGCGGCTGCGAGTCGAGTGCACCCTTTTTTGTAATTTACAAAGACGGGCGCGAACCCACGCCGTATTGGTGATAGGCTTGTATGAGTTGTGAGATCCAGCGACCTAACTCATTGAGCGCTCATCGAATGTAACTTGACATCATGGTAAAAAAAACATATAGTCTTGTGATTTATTTCCAATAATTTCTCAAATTTCTTCATTACTTCAATCAGTAGTCTTTTCTATTTGTATTATTTCTGTAGACTGACTCTATCACTGTGAGTGGTATAACAGGAAAGAAGGCACATTTCACACTGGACCTGCCAAATCATGCTCTCAGCTTTAAATCTAAGGTAATGTTAGATTACTTAAAGAGTTCTTAAGACTTCTGTTGATTCTGTATAAAACAATTATCATACGTAGATAGTAATTGTTAGAAAGTATTATATGTATAAGAATAAGTTTGTCCATGAAGAATAGTGATTGTGGCTGATGTATTCAAATATAGATTCCACCTATTTGCTGTCAGTGGATTACTGTATTTTAAATTTGTTATCTGGAGTGGAGAAATATCACAATACACTGGTATTAGAAGGAGAATCTGTTGATAACCAAATCGTCAAAGCTATGTCAAAGAATAAAATTTCATCGTTAATGACTTGAAATGAAATTGGTAGGAATTCTCATACAGACATTTAACTATGGTTGTGATTAAAAATATTATAAAGCTGGTTAAGCAATGCTAAGAATAGGGGTTTAGGGGGGTTTAACACCACTTTCAACTATATTTCAGTTATATCGTGGTGGTCAGTTTTATTGGTGGAGGAAACCGGAGAAAACCACCGACCTGCCGCAAGTCACCGACAAACTTTATCACATAATGTTGTATCGAGTACACCTCACCTGAACAAGATTCGAACTCACAACGTTAGTGGTGATAAGCACTGATTGCATAGGTAGTTATAAATCCAACTACCATTCGATCAAGACCACGATGGTTCCCATTTGATTATATATTTTATACTGTTGAAAATCATATTTTCTTTCAGTTGTATTTTTTTTTACATTACCTTATGATAAAAATTTTCAGAGGAGAAAAAAAATCATGTAATGTAATGGAAATGGAGTTGATCTATCAGCGTGTTTATGAAATTCTAATAAGAGAATTCTCCTTCTCTAATGTTCGATCTGTAGACAACACACTTTCAGCTTTATCAAGTAGAATAAAAGGAATGGAAAACATATTACACTTTCTAACCTGTATTAAGAGGTCACCTTTGGGACAAAGAAAAAGTGGTCGATACAGACTATGATTTAACAGACAATAGACAAATTTTCTGTGTAAATTTGTTTGTTTGTTTGATGGTGCTTAACGCCACTGTCAAAATATTTCAGTTATATCGTGGCGGTCACTTTTATTGCTGGAGGAAACTGGAGGACCCAGAGAAAACCACCGACCTGTCGCAAGTCACTGACAAACTTTATCACATAATGTTGTACAAAAAAACCTTGCCGTGATTGAGATTCAAAGTCACAACATCAGTGGTGATAGAGACTGATTGCATAGGTAGTTGTAAATCCAATTACCATACGATCACAGCCACGACAACCCCTTCTGTGTATGATATACTGATATTTTCTACAAAGTACCATTAATTTCATGTTTAACTTGACAACACAGCAAATGCAGAGACAATTTTGTAAGGTTGTGATGTTTATATATCATTTTTCTTATAAACTGACAGAATGATCGTCTTGAAATGCACATTACAAAATACTAAGCTATTATATACACAGTTTCTTGCATATCACAGGCTCTTCATGACTTACTTTCTATTGAAGAACTCCTCACGATGAACACCGGTCCTTCGGCCAAAGACCAGTAAAACTTTGTTCGGACCAGTAAATTTTTCAGTTTTTCTTTAGAACTACATAAAAATAATTTCAAGAATTTGATCTGGACCAGTAAATTCAAATTTTCATTTCGAGAACTGTTGGAGTAAAATACAACATACATTTCATAGATAGACTAAATGATATGATGTTAGAATTTCTGTCAAATATGGCAAGCGTATTGGTATTATCGATGATTCGTACATTTTCTCTTTGATGTAAGCACACAATAATATCAATTATCAAGAGACAGGTATGATATGTAATATTTATGCTACTGTTTTCCGAGCTAAACAGTTAAACAATAAAATGTGAAGCGTGAGATGGTTTAACTGTTTATCTTGGAAAACCATGGTATAAAAGATTTGTAACATAATGCCATGAAATATCACATCTAGGTCGTTTTCGCAGAACCATTCACCGATAGTATATGTTTATGAAAATATAAGTTGCAAAAAGGATTTCTAGGAAAAAATTTCAGAAGTACTTGTAGAAAAAATGTTATTGAAAATGAGAAGTTAAGCTTGAATGATTGACAATAAGACTAACTGGAACAGAATAGATCAATCCTCTTGTCATTGGAAGTCTTGTGTGAAGGCTTGTGATTGGCTAAAAAATGTGAAAGGATTAAATCAGTCAACAAAATCTTAAACCCCCCCCCCTTCCTCGTAATAACTAGATCTCCAGTAGTCAAACAGATATAAAAAAAAGTTATTTGCTTTTTATGTGTAAAATATATTGGGATAGGTATTTGAGGAGATTGCATTGAAATCTACTTTCCATGCTATGTTTTCCCCAGTACAACAGTACTACAAATAGCAGTACCAATGTATAAATATCACTATATAGCCTCTTTTATCATCATCTACGTCACACTACTCTTAATCTGAAAGTACTGGTATCTCCTTTGATGGATTGCATTAAGCTTTACCACACTCCTCCTCATAAACTTCAGATGTTTACCTCCTTTTTTATTTCCTTGAATAAAAATGTTTAATAAGTCCATCCAAGCTGACTCGTCCAAAACCATCTGCATTCAAACTTGTCTATAGTTTTGATTTTGCAGTCTTTTCATCAGTGCTATGAGTACTTTGATTTTTATCTTGCTCCTGTAAATCTATTATTGTATATTGAATGTAATATGTTGTTAATATTGAAAATGCATTAATATTCATTCAAAATCTTAAATCTGACACATTTCACTAATTTGATTTTGATTTACCTAAACCAACTACGTTCAAACTGTTGTTTTGATATTGCAGTCTATTCATCAGTGCTATAAGCACTTTGATTTTTAACTTCCCCTTGTAAATCTGTTATTGTATATTGAATGTATTATACTATTAATATTGGAAATGCACTAATTTTCTCCCTTTTCTGTTGGCATGACTTTGTGATCTACATCTTCTACCTTTGATATTAAAGTTTTATGAATTCCTCGAACTGTAAAATAAATATAAATGTATCTTTATCTTTGACTATTTTTGTTTTTGTTTCACAAATTCAGATATTACAGGGTGAGTGATTGTTGTTTAACACCAACTCAGCAATTTTTTAGCTATATCATGGTGAGAACAAATTAATTTTCAATGAAATTATGATGACGTCTGCTTTGTACTAGACCAATACGCTTAATTGTATTTTTATAGTGTTAGCTCACTGAAACAACAGTCCGTGGATAGATATGTCACCCCACTCGGACACATTATACTGATTCCGAGCCAACCAGTTTTTGCTCTTTCTCCCTAATACTGCGTGCTTAGCGGAGAAGCAACAAATACCAATAAAATAGTCTTTGGTTATACCCCACCGAGGCTCGACCCCACAATCTACCGAACTCAAGGCGAGCATGCTCCCCATTACACCACCAATGCGGTTCAGATATTACGTGGTTTAATAAAAATATAATGTGTTGTGATATCATTAATAACTATTGAAGATGAGATGAAGCTGTTTCATTAGCCTCTCCATGAATGACATTTTACTTATTTTATACACTTAAACATATCTAATTCAAACTCTGAATCTGAATTTAGCAGAATCTTGTGTAAACCAACTGGAAATAAAATCCTAATATATGAAATCTTTGTAATTATAATGTAACCTGTATAAAGTGAATACCTGTCTATTTCGAATACAAAAGTTGGCTCCAAGGAGCTTCGGTTTAGACAGACTTCACTGTATATACCTTTTATAAAATTTAAGCTGTTGCCTAACCATCCATGAATCAGTCTTTGCCTTTATTCAAACAAATTCTTTCATAATTTTCACATCTAGTTTTACTTGTCCTGGGCTTCGGGCAAGTGGGTCAGTACGAAGACTGAATTATTAACTAAATTGTCTTCCTATATTTATATTAATTATACCCCCGTTCCCCGGAGGGGGAGGGGGATATACTGTTTTACGTCTGTCCGTCCGCCTTTCCGTCCGTCCCATGATATTTTTCGTCGCATTTTTCTCAGCAACTATTGATAGCAGAGATCTGATATTTGGTCACAAGCTTCATATAGGTATGCCATATTGTGGGAAGCGTTTTTGGTTCTGTCAGATTCCTACTTCCTGTTTGCCGACTTAGTTGGTTTTTATACACATTAAGCATATATGCTCATTTTTCGTCGCATTTTTCTCAGCAACTATTGCTGGCAGAAGTCTGATATTTCGTCACAAGCTTCATATAGGTACCCCATATCGTGGGAAGCGTTTTTTGACCCGTCAGAAGAGCGGGGGTATAGTAAGTGAGCATTAGCTCACAGTTCATCTTGTTGATCTTAGCAAAATATAATTGTTGTCCAAATATATTGTTGATATCAACAAAACTTGATAGATACAATCTTCAGGGGACCCATTAAAACTGTACTTCTTTTTCTTCTGGTTTTTGGGCAGATGTTCAACCAATTGAAAATTGCTTGCTGGCATTAATTGACATGCATTAGATAATAATAAATTGTTATATTTAACACATAATATAATAATCTTATTATAAAAATGTAATATAGCGGAACCTGTCTAATCTGACACACCAAGGGACCAGAGAAATGTGTCAGATTGTACAGGATGTCAGAACCTGTCTAATCTGACACACCAAGGGACCAGAGAAATGTGTCGGATTGTACAAGATGTCAGAACCTGTCTAATCCGACACACCAAGGGACCAGAGAAATGTGTCGGATTGTAGAGGATGTCAGAACCTGTCTAATCCGACACACCAAGGGACCAGAGAAATGTGTCGGATTGTACGGGAAGTCAGAACCTGTCTAATCCGACACACCAAGGGACCAGAGAAATGTCAGATTGTACGGGATGTCAAAACATGTCTAATCCGACACACCAAGGGACCAGAGAAATGTGTCGGATTGTACAGGATGTCGAACCTGTCTAATCCGACACACCAAGGGACCAGAGAAATGTGTTGGTTTGTACGGGATGTCGAAATATTCAGGTTTTATTTTAGTTAACAGAATTACTTTGGGACCATAAATTTTTGTCGGATGTCACAGGATGTCGGAAAAGTCAGGTGTCGGATTCCACAAGTTCCACTAATATTTGAAGAAAAAAAATACTCTGAGAGTCCTTCCTTTTACATGTGTAAAGTTACATATGTCAATAACCAAAAATTGTCTGTTAAAATTACTTGATATTTGATGGTAGTTGAATTGGAGATAGACTTGTATCAACCCACACACAGTTTTAAGAATTATGGAAATTGGGCAAATGTTATTATTTTCTGAATCCACTGACCATAGATAATTTTTTATATTTAACTTTGATCTTTGTAGCTTCATTTGAACACATCTATAAATATCTATCAATGCATTATCTAGGTAACAACAACAGAAACATCCATCCCATCATCAGCCAGTATAGACCTTCCACCTATACACATGTATGCTGACTACCGTAGTTATACTGCTAACTCCACCAACACAGAAACCTTGACTGAAGGACTGGTATGGAGGGAAGGGAGCTATCTTAATGGAGTAGCTGAGGTTGGCATGCTAGAACACAGCTTGTCAACTGATCTTTTGAATCATCTTGTCTTTGTTCAGAAAGTATTTATGAAGGTATAACTATTTATTTGCAGTTAGATATTACTTACTCGTCATCCCCAATGGGACATAAGGCATCAACAATTGTTGACGTTTCAGTAACTTAATCTTTTTTACAGGGTTGTCCTTCCCATGGATGTTTGCATTCACCCTGCTTACCAATTTCATCTACCTGGATTTTCTTTCAGGGTTATCTCCCTTAGCCTTTCATTTTCTCAAGTGATCCACAAGACAGTGGAGCTATTTAACCCATAACTGGGACCCTCCTCCATTAGCCAGACAGTAAGTCTGTTGCCTCCTGCTCACCACAGGGAAAGAGAAATAGGTTTTTGAGCAGGGCCATTAGATATGATACTGTGGAAATTGGTTTCAACCATTTTTATTCAATATTTACTAAAGTATGCAGAGAGTACGCTGAGGGGGCAGGGGGTTTCTAAATTAACATGTTAACTGTACGATTTTAGGCTGGTTCTAATCTTGGTGTTTAATGCCACATTCAACAATATTTCAGTTAAATTGTGGTGGTCAGTTTTATTGGTAGAGGAAACAGGAGTACCCGGAGAAAACAACTGACCTGTCACAAGTCACTGACAAACTTTATCATATAATGTTGTATCGGGTTCACCAGAGGGATTCGAACTCACAGTGTTAGTGGTGATAAGCACTGATTGCATAGGTAGTTTTAAATTCAACTACCATAGGATTACGACCACGACGGTCCCCTTTTCTTTTTAGATATTATTCTGTGAAAATAGGTTTCAACCATTTTTATTCAATCATTTTCCAAGGTGTGTAGAGAGTATGCTTGTTTCTATTTTAATAAAAAGTACTGCCTGTAAATAGTGAAATACTGTTACGCTTGAAAAATATTGAAAGCCCAGCAAGATATGATTTTTACACAACTATAAATCAAATTATTTTCCCTTCGACGTATTTCATGTGTATATCTGCAATTTTAAACATTATTTAACTTTTTGATTGTTTGGTACTTCTGTTGATCAATGAAACTATATTTATAAATTTTTTATTTCGTTTTATGAAATGATGGTATTACTTTCACCCTGAAATCTGGATATTTCATAGGCATCTATATAATATTGCTATTTTATTGTATTTCAGGAAGTGAACGAGTTAGTACAGAAGGTATCAGGGACAGATCAGCCAGTTCCTCTTTGGGTTGATGAGATAGAGACAAATAACCCAACATCACAGCCTATGTTATATTCCTTATTATTTAGGTTTAAGGTAAGTCTATGTCTTTGTTAGTACAGTAATTCCCCTTCTTATAAGGCCACTCCCACCAAAGGCCATCCCTCTTGTAAGACCCCTCCCACCAATGGTCAACCCTCTTCTAAGGCCACTCCCACCAAAGGTCAACACTCATATAATGCCACTCCTACCAAAGGCCACCCCTCTTCTAAGGATACTCCCACCAAAGGTCAACCCTCTTCTAAGGCCACTCCCACCAAAGGTCAACCCTCATATAATGCCACTCCCACCAAAGGTCAACCCTCATATAATGCCACTCCTACCAAAGGCCACCCCTCTTCTAAGGCTACTCCCACCAAAGGTCAACCCTCTCGTCAAGGCAGATTTCAGATGCACTGATATACTAAAATACTACTAAATTGTCTCCCTTTATAGAATCCACCCCTCTTACAGGGCCACCTTTTCACTACAGATGGGGACTACTGTAATATATAATATTTGAAATTGAGAGTAATCTTGAAGAAACAAAAACAATATGAAGTTGAGTTGATGATATTTTTTTTCCATTAACACTTTTCATATTTACAACATGTAGGTCTTTTATGTATAGAAAATAATATGTACATTGTAGGAAAATATAAAAATTACTTGTTCATGTTATAGAAACAATTAGAAAAGAAAGCCTCAGACAAGCTTTTCTAGTCTTTTTCTCAGCAAGTACAAAGATACTTTATTTTTACAGACAATCTACATATATTGTATTTATCCTGCAATGTTAAAATGCTCAAGAGAACACCCACATTGGACTGTGCTACATTGTTACTGTTTTTTACCATTTTCTCAGGAACCAGGATATTGTTACCTAGATATTTGTATACTAGATGAATAAATCAAAATAATTATTTGGATATCTTTATTGTACAGAAAATGTAATGATTTGTAGGATAGACTGTGTCTTTATGATACTTTCATGTACATATATTTATTTACATGATTGCATGTCAGATACCAAAAATACTAGTCATCAAAGATCAAAGCAGTAGGATTTTCAGGATAAGAACAGAATACAGATTTTTTATTAACATAGATTTCCTTCATCGTAACTTTATTATACCCCCGCTCCACTGGAGGGGGTATACTGTTTTACCTCTGTCCGTTTGTCTGTCCGTCTGTTCTTCCGTCCAAGATATTTTTCGTCGCATTTTTCTCAGCAACTATTGATGGCAGAAATCTGATATTTGGTCACAAGCTTCATATAGGTATGCCATATTGTGGGAAGCGTTTTTGGATCCATCAGATTCCTACTTCCTGTTTGCCGACTTAGTTAAATTTTAAACACATTGAACATTTTTCCTGGGATATCATAAGTGAGCATTAGCTCACAGTTCATCTTGTTTAAAGATCCGTTTTTATTCAGTGTTTGGTTAAGATAGATTTCACAGTATTGTTAATATTTCCCCAGGGTATACAGATAACAGCGACCACACCCACATCTAGTGCTGTCAGGATGGAGACGGGGTCAGTTGACTTAGAGATTTCTAATAGAGTTCAGATGGCTAAAAGAGAAGACAGTCCTAGTATTAATAATCTTGACAATCAGAAAATGTTTATGAAGGCTCAGGTTGATCTAAATGTAGCTCTAGGACAGCTTATAAAGGTAAGACATACTGGTGCTTGTCATGTGACCTCTAACATTCAATAGACCATTTGCACATTCCTAACTTGGTTCTAAAAGCATGTATTTTTGATAAGAGTTATTTCCCTTTAATGTAAAGTTCAATGAAAATAACATTTTTTTTTTACATAATCTGTACAAAATTTCTCACGTTTTTATAATGTTAAATTCAATGAAAATGACATGTACATTTTATTCATAATCTGTACAAAATTTTAATGTTATAACTACATGTGAATTTTTTTTTTATATATATCTGGTATAAAATTATCCTCTGATTTTTAACAAGGTTCAGATATCTACTTACTATAAGAAAATTATACTCAAATTCTTTGTCCTGCCCATGCTGGATTTTCAATGCCATGTGTTGTGGATGTCTTTTTCATGTTCAATTGTTTGACCAGTAAAACTGTTTGGACCAGTAAATTTTTCAGTTTTTATTCAGAATTATATAAAAAATAAATTCAGATATTTGGTTTAAACATATTTTATTGATGAATTACATATTACATTTTTTTCACTATACAATATAACATAGGATTCAGAAACAAGCGTAACGCTTATATTAATTCGTTTCCTAAAAAAAAAAACATGAAAAATTGCAAATAGTCATTAAAAATTACTCAATTCATTTAACATTGTTTAAATAACTGAAAATTAAAGATATTTGATTGGGACCAGTAAATTCAAATTTTCATTTTGAGGACTGATCATGCTTGTCGCTTAATAACACATTATCGTGTGTAAAAATCAAAGGGAAAATTTAGAAATCATGGATAATGTGTATTACTTGATTATTTCTTTCAGAATGCTATGTTTGAAGAAGCTGAACCAGAATTTCAAACGATGGCTTTCTTCAAGACAAATATTGCAATCAGGAATGCACTTCAGGTAATTTGTCCTGTCTTCGAAGCATTTTAATCTCACCTGGTCAAGTGAGCTTTTTGTATCATTTGGTGTCTGTCTGTCTGTTAGATTTCACATTTTTTAGTCTTCTTCACCAAAATGAAAAAATTGAACACAACTGGCATGGATTATTTTTTGGGAAGAAGAGATTTAGATTTGTAGAAATTAAGTTGATTCTCAATGGGGTGGGTGTGGGAGGGGGTTCTTAAAGGAGGAAATTAGGTGAATCTTTAAAAAAAAATCGTCTCAAGGACCAGCAATAGAAATCTAGGATATTTGCTGTGCAGCATCAATCATTGTGATAGTTGAATTAAGATTTATGCCAATGTATAAATGGTTTGATACACATATTCAAGCTTGCTTAAGTGGACACTCCAATATCAGTGGGGTTCAAGCCCTTAAGGTTCAAAATGTAACATTGGCTGCAATAGAGAAAATCGTTTTTTGGAAATGCTGTTGTAAATAGCATGATTCATCATTGTGATATGCAGATTCCAATTTTGCACAATTTAAGAAACACTTTTTTTTTAATATACCTCCAGTTGTTTGTAGGAGGGCACATGTCTTATTTATGTTGTTTGTGTTTGTTTGGCTCGTCTTTACCTCCAGTTGTTTGTAGGAGGGCTCATGTCTTATTTATGTTGTTTGTGTTTGTGTGTATTTTGTGGTGTCCAACTCATATTGTGTAGTATTTTTGTTTTGCTTTTCTTCATCTTGTCTACCCTATGTTGCCAGTTTCTCTGGATTTTCCTTTTTTGATTGCCCCTTCGATATGCTCTAACGTTTATTATCTATGCATATTATGATGTATTCTTTTATGTACACAGGATGAGATGATACCAGGGGTATCTACAGACCAAGAAGCCTTACTGATCAAATTAACTAGGCCTATTATACTGATTCAGCCTGTGGCCTTTGATAAGGGTAAGTGTTAACACAGGATGTATCATTGTATAGACTT
>MJUT01058213.1:256598-272201 GCA_002080005.1 Gigantidas platifrons
AAACAATACATGAGTAGCTACACAAAGCACAGGAAAACAATACATGAGTAGCTACACAAAGCACAGGAAACAAGACATGTAGCTACACAAAGCACAGGAAAACAATACATGAGTAGCTACACAAAACACAGGAAAACAATCCATGAGTAGCTACACAAAGCACAGGAAAAAAAATACATGAGTAGCTACACAAAGCACAGGAAACAATACATGAGTAGCTACACAAAGCACAGGAAACAATACATGAGTAGCTACACAAAACACATGAAACAATACATGAGTAGCTACACAAAGCACAGGAAACAATACATGAGTAGCTACACAAAGCACAGGAAAACAATACATGAGTAGCTACACAAAGCACAGGAAAAAAATACATGAGTAGTTACACAAAGCACAGGAAACAATACATGTAGCTACACAAAGCACAGGAAAACAATACATGAGTAGTTACACAAAGCACAGGAAAACAATACATGAGTAGCTACGCAAAGCACAGGAAAACAATACATGAGTAGCTACACAAAGCACAGGAAACAATACATGAGTAGCTACACAAAGCACAGGAAACAATACATGTAGCTACACAAAGCACAGGAAAACAATACATGAGTAGTTACACAAAGCACAGGAAAAAAATACATGAGTAGCTACACAAAGCACAGGAAACAATACATGAGTAGCTACACAAAGCACATGAAACAATACATGAGTAGCTACACAAAGCACAGGAAACAATACATGAGTAGCTATACAAAGCACAGGGAAACAATACATGAGTAGCTACACAAAGCACAGGAAAACAATACATGAGTAACTACACAAAGCACAGGAAACAATACATGAGTAGCTACACAAAGCACAGGAAAACAATACATGAGTAGCTATACAAAGCACAGGAAAACAATACATGAGTAGCTACACAAAGCACAGGAAACAATACATGAGTAGCTACACAAAGCACAGGAAAAAAATACATGAGTAGCTATACAAAGCACAGGAAAAAAAATACATGAGTAGCTACACAAAGCACAGGAAACAAGACATGTAGCTACACAAAGCATAGGAAAACAATACATGAGTAGCTACACAAAGCACAGGAAAACAATCCATGAGTAGCTACACAAAGCACAGGGAAACAATACATGAGTAGCTACACAAAGCACAGGAAAACAATACATGAGTAGCTATACAAAGCAAAGGAAAAAAAATACATGAGTAGCTACACAAAGCACAGGAAAGAAGACATGTAGCTACACAAAGCACAGGAAAACAATACACGAGTAGCTACACAAAGCACAGGAAACAATACATGAGTAGCTACACAAAGCACAGGAAACAATACATGCGTAGCTACACAAAGCACAGGAAAAAAATACATGAGTAGTTACACAAAGCACAGGAAACAATACATGTAGCTACACAAAGCACAGGAAAAAAAATACATGAGTAGTTACACAAAGCACAGGAAAACAATACATGAGTAGCTACACAAAGCACAGGAAAACAATACATGAGTAGTTACACAAAGCACAGGAAAACAATACATGAGTAGCTACACAGAGCACAGGAAAACAATACATGAGTAGCTACACAAAGCACAGGAAACAATACATGCATAGCTACACAAAGCACAGGAAAAAAATACATGAGTAGTTACACAAAGCACAGGAAACAATACATGTAGCTACACAAAGCACAGGAAAACAATACATGAGTAGTTACACAAAGCACAGGAAAACAATACATGAGTAGCTAGACAAAGCACAGGAAAAAAATACATGAGTAGTTACACAAAGCACAGGAAACAATACATGTAGCTACACAGAGCACAGGAAAACAATACATGAGTAGCTACACAAAGCACAGGAAACAATACATGAGTAGCTACACAAAGCACAGGAAACAAGACATGTAGTTACACAAAGCACAGGAAAACAATACATGAGTAGCTACACAAAGCACAGGAAAACAATACATGAGTAGCTACACAAAACACATAAATTTCACAAAATTAACATCAGTAGTCACACAAAAAATGGGAAAAAAATAAGTAGGCACACAAACCACTAGAGTTTCACAAAAATACATGAGTAGCCACAAAAAACAACAATAGGAAATTCACAAAAAATACACTAGTACAAGAATTTCACGAAAAATACATCAGTAGCCACACATTAGACATATATTTCTCACAAAAACAACTATAAGGAACTCTGGAAATGATACAAATTTCACCCAAAAAAACTACAAGTATCCATGGAAATCACATGAATTGCACAAAAAAATGAAACAAAGAAAAAGGGAAAAACGTACTATTGATAGCCACACAAAGCACAAGAATTTCACACACAAAAAAACTACAGCACAATATTTTAGCCCTTCAAAATATAGATATTTTTCCCAAAAAATCAGTGTTAGTAATATTTCAAAACTGTAGGATTGTGTACATAAATAAATGTTTTATCAATTTACTCTTTTCATTAACAGCAAAGCACCCATTCAGGTAGATTTCTAGAAACTGAGCCTGCGTCAGCTTTGGTGATGACATTAAAAAGTACACAGATCTCCGCATGTTCGTCTGGCTCATTAGTCAGCAAGGGCAAATTTCAAGGTTTGTATTTAAACAATGGAGAATAGATTTATAGAACTGAGCCCGTGGCAGCTCTGGTTTTAACATTAAAGTCTACATATATCTTCTTCTGTGTCATTCCTCGGCAAGGGCAAATTTCAAGCTTTGTATTTTAAAAAATGGAGAGTAGATTTATAGAAGGTAAGCATGCAGCAGGTCTGATGATGACATTAAAAGGGTAAATTAAAGTTAACCAAAAAAGAAGAAAAGAGTCAATTTCATCATTTACAATGTAGGTAGATGTAATTTCAGAAAGAAAATTAAATCCATCTCTTGAAGGAACAATTCCTGTTGTCTGTGGATATACAGGATTTTATTTATGTACATAATACTTACGTAATAAGAGTTACATAAGGATTACTTCCCCTGAAAAGTATTCACACGGCCGTGAGCGCTTTAATAAACACTCAGGAGTATCAACACCCACTACGCATGCATCCATTCCCAGTCTTCTTCTTCGGTAAAAAGTGTTTGCACATGTTTTTGATTGCTCGTAAAGTGCAGTAATTTTCAGTGAATTTATTTGTGGATTTATTTTACTTCATAATGGCCGAAGCTTTAATCACGGCTGTGAATACGGCATATGAAGATTCAGTTTCTCCCAAGTCTACACCGTCTCACTGATAAAAATGCAAATCTCGAGAAGCACGAGAAGTCTAAATCTACCGGAAGTAGAAAGAAATCTACAGGTAGAACGAGTCGGAAAACTTCTTCTAGTTCGAGTAAGGAGGTAGAAAGTATGCAGGCAACTACAGGTATGTCAGATACGGTATAGACTGAATTGAGGGAGGACATTTCAAGTGTTAAAAACTCTGTTGAGACTGTTTCAACACAGGTAGAGAAATTGTTACCTCTATTTCAACAGTTTGTTTCACAGCAAAATGTCACTTCGGATGAACAGTCTGAAACAAACAGAGAAATTGCCACATCAGGTGGGCAGAATTCTCAGAGTAATAGAGATAGTGCCACGTCAGGTGGGCAGAATCTCAGTGACAACGATGTACATGTATCAAACAAAACTTATTTTTTGTTTTTTCTTATTCTAAATTTTACAATTTATATAAACAATGATGAAATATCAGATAGATACATCTTATAATGTATTTAAAGCTTATTTATGATTTCTTTTAATTCACTTCCTTGTAGGTTTTTGTCTGAGATTTGCCAATGATTTTGAGACATCTTGGGATGACTGGAAGCCAGACTCTACAGAGGATCCAGTAATGAATGCTTGTGTTGTACCAGAAGGAACATATGAAGTTTGTTCTAGAACTATCACCAAACAAGTTTCAGGTACTGTATATATTAACCCTGCAGTGAGTGATTGTTGTTTATTGCCAATTTAGCAAGTTTTCAGCTATATCATGGCAAGAACAAGTTAATTTTCAATGAGTTGATGATGAGGTCCGCTTTGTTCTAAACCAACACGCTTCACTCAGACACATTATTCTGATTCCGAGCCAACCAGTCTTTGCTCTTTCTCCTTAAGGCTGTGTGCTTAGCGGAGAAGTAACAAATACAACACAAGGGCCAAAAGAAAAAGTACAAAATGTTAACTTACTTGCTAAGAATAAGAGAAATGACATTATCTGCCATCTTCAGCATGCTGGTCTCTGTCTCGATGGATTTTCGTGGGTTTTATGCCAAGTCTGATCAACCCAAAGACTATTAAAATGGTATCTGCTACTTTCTCCACCAAGCACTCGGCAGTGAAAAATAAGAGCAAAGACAGGTTGACACGGAGTCAAGAAAATGTACCCAAGTGGAGCAACACTACCCGTGGAATGTTATTAACAAGTGAGCAAGCACTGTAAATATCCAACTCGGCATTTCGGTCTAATACAAAGCTCACTCACTTTTAGTTTTTGCACCTTGTTTTATTAGATGATAATTAGAACACAACATATTCTGATGTAAATTAAAATTGTTTGTGAAAGTTATCATGCATTATACACTTGATCTTATTAAACTTAGATGTTTGTTGTATCTTTTTTAAATTGTTTTTTTTTTTCTTCTTTTTTTCGGCGATACACTAACATTAAATGACATCCCATGGGAGGTTATAATAAGGTTCATATTCTCAACTGAACCAATCAGCAATGAGCCTTCCATTTGAAATTGAATACATGCCAAGAGATATTGTCCTATTGCACTGGTGTTAATGAGATGATCGTAACCTGTTACCATCATCACAAGATGGCGTACACTAAATCAGTTGAAATCGTTTTTCCTATATTTCTTGCTTTACAGAAAGTTTTGATTTGTGCAAAAATAACGAAGAAATGACCTGTACAATAGCAAGCTTACATGTATAAACTTAATAGTATATGTTTCACCATTATCGAGAAAACAGCTATCGAAAAAATAACTAAGATGACGTAACTTTAAAAATTAATTGATGAAGATGATCGTAACTTTTGTTATAGATGATCGTAACTTATTAATTATGTTGGTAACTTTGGTTGATATGTATTATGTATATTGGTCTTGTAACTCGAACAGATGCATTAATATGAGCGTACTTTGCTTTGAAACATTTAATGTGAAATGATATCTAATATATAATACAATTCATACTGGTTTGAAAGATTTTTATGAGATTAACTTCTATTTCATTACAACATAAGACATAAGCTATTGACTAGCTTTTCATGATGATGTTTAATATCTATGTCAGATACGTCAGAGATGCGAAACCCAAATGAGAGAATTGCGGGTCAGTAAGTTGTGCACCGAAAGTGTGAATTACTGGGAGGGGGTAACCCAAAGATATTTCTTTTAGCATAATGTACGTGAATTCTGAGTGAATCGAGTCCTGTCATTGTATTGAACATGCCACGTGACATCATCATTTAGGAGGCATAGCAAATTTAATGATGTCAGTACATTATTTATTGGTTGGGGCCGTCATGGTAGTTGGATTTACAACTACCTGTGCAATCAGTGCCTATCACCACTGAAATTGTGAGTTCGAACCCCTTTCATTGTGAGGTGTACTCGATACAATATTATGTGATGAAGTGTATCAGTGACTTGCGACAGGTTGGTGTTTTTCACCAGGCACTCCGGTTTCCTTCTACCAATAAAACTGACCGCTACGGTATAACTGAAATATTGTTGAAAGTGGTGTTAAAAATACAATAAACCAACAAAACCATTTATTTGTCTTTTTATTCCCCTCTTCCTCACAAAAACAATAGTTCATGAATACTGTTGATGATAAAATATTCGTAAAGCCACTCTGCATGATTTATTAAACAATAATTACTAGTATTATCAAATACATTTTTCTTCTTTGGATAAACATTTGCTGGTTTTATGGCGATAAGCAGGTCGTAGAGATAAGATGCTGGTCAGACCCGCGACATGTGGTCTGGTCTGTTGGTGTTTCTGTATGTACATGTATATATACATTTTAATGGAAACTTCCATTTAAAAGTAAAAATGTTTTTTACACCCCCGCTCCACCCGAGGGGGGTATACTGTTTTACCTCTGTCCGTCCCAAGTTATTTTTCGTTGCATTTTTCCAAGCAACTATTGATGGCAGAAATCTGATATTTGGTCACAAGCTTCATATAGGTACCCCATATCATGGGAAGCGTTTTTGTACCCTTCCTGTTTGCCGACTTGGTTGGTTTTTATACACATTGAACATATATGCGGGGGTATCATAAGTGAGCATTAGCTCACAGTTCGTCTTGGTTCGTATTTGTTATAAAAATCCCTGATATGTATTCACAATAGTCCAGTTCAATAAATTATTTTATCATATACTTGTAGTTGATAAAGCTAAAATTTTACCCTGTAATAAAACTGAGTTTTGCTTAGAATAATAAGAGGAGTCATGTTTATTTCACCCAGTTTCACAAGAATGATCGAAGCGGGCTGATAAAGCAAGTTTATTAACTGCTTCTGGAAATTTATTACATGCCTTTCCGTCAATGTCCGTAAGTTCACTTCGTGAATTTCCGGAAAACTGTATGTACAGACACGGCGGATTCAACTGTTTTTTAAAATATTTGCGCAGAAAACTATTAACTACCAATTTCTCTCCTATGATGTAGAAAGTGGTTAAAAAACGTGCATTTATTGGATTTGCATATTAAAACAATATTTTTGTTCTATGACTATATACATGTATTTAATTCTAGCCAAAATGACTAATTTACATTTTGGTACAAATCAGTTATTTCCTCTGTTGAAGTATATGATAAACATATTATAACATGTCATTTTTCATATCCTACCCTTTATGAGCCCTCGTTCATATATCATCCCTTGAGCCTATCGGCTCTCGGGCTGATATCATGACCTAGGGCTGATAAAGGGTATGATATGAAAAATGCCATGTAATAATCTGTATATACGTTTATATTCACTCAGTACCTATATATTACTGCTGAATGAATTTTCTGTCCACATTTTGAAATTTACAGATACTAAGAAAAACACAAATTCAAAGGAAAATTATTTAAATATTTTCCTTTTAATGTGATCTATTTATATAACAATTTTTGTTGGATTTGAAGAAATGGAAAGTGAAAGTGAAACAGAATTTGCCTTTGTTGAGGTACGTACATTTGTAATTTAACCATTTTCTATTTTTCTTGCATCAATGTTTAAGAGCATTTAATATGTCTCATTACAATGCATATCAATGGTGCACTTGATTTGCCAAACTTAATTTGTTTTTATCTTAAATTCCTGAAGTGTCCTTTTATATTTTACTTCAAAGTAAAAAAGGAATCAAAACAATAAAAGTATCTTGATATTAATATAAGAATCTTTTGTCACTTATAACCATAAACCATAAACTTTTAATAAAGTGTTGTAAAGTTTTCAAGTTTTCATGATGCAGCATAATTTTTTTTTAATCTGGAATTTTTATTTTTAAGTAAAAAAAAAAAAAATAAGCCAGACACTCCCTTCATATATTAAGTGTTATTAATATGAAAATGTAGGAAATGTACAAATGTAATAATTTAATGCAGTCCTGGGGGTGGTAACTTCTATATTTCATTAGTTGAGGTTTGGGTGCAATTGGATCCTTCCCCTATTCATGTATTTCAAAAGTCAGAAAAAAGTTCATATACATATATTTTGCATAGAAATACAGACCAGATGCATTTGTTAATATTTGTCATTAATTAATTTGTATTATTTTGTTTACACCCCAGTTTGCAAATAAAGTGTTTCAATTGTAATATTGACTATATTTTAGGATGTATCATTAAACAGTGAGGAAGGTAAACCGTATTTAGTCTATTTAATGTTAGTTCATATTTTGTTTACAAGTTCCGCTTTCGTTAGCTTGTTTTTTTAGTTCCTTTACTTTGTTATATTTCAAGAATATGATAAAAAGATACGACAACATATTCCATTCATCGTGGCCAGCCAATGAAATGATTGAGTACTGGTGAAGGTCCCCAGGGCTGACACTGCAGAGCTGATCAGTGCATGTCTGGGTGGCGGATTAAGAGAACCCTCTCGATGGGGGTTGTTATGTTATTTTATAATCCTGGCGGTGAACCATCCATAGTGAATAACATGTTTGAAGAGTGCCACGCTTCCTGCACACCTCTTTTATAGATTTTAAAAAAGTAGGCGCATTTTAGCCACTTTAAAAGACTAAATTTTTTGTTCCTATCAACTCTCCATGCTTTTTCAGCGGCAGTTGTTGACCTCCAGTTGTTGACCCAAATGAGCCATCCGTTCCCCCATAGCTTCCGTGAGAGCTATTGGTTTTGGTATTAAAATAATTCTGTGCCAGTTGGTGAAAAATATCTTTCACATGGGACTAATGAAAAGAAAAACAAATGGTTTAATAAAGAAAGAAAGAAAGAAAGAAATGAGATTGTAAATGTATTCTGAAAATAACAAAAATCAAGATTCTTTTATTACTATTATCTCTGCATCAGACACTAGCTGGCAACAATAACACATATAGCCCTCTGAAACAATTAAAAATGTTTATAGAATGAGACTGAAATCAATATTGACATTACACATATCAAGGAACCTTTTTCATTGAATATTCTGTCATGGTTCCATGTTTTTAGCACTTTGTGTCCGTCGTTTGTTAACTTTTCACATTTGATATTTCTCCTCTGAAACCGCTTGGCCAAATGAATCGAAACTGAGGTAGGAAGCATCTATGGAAGGTCCTCTATTAAAATTGCTCATTATGTCTCCCCTTCGAACGAAGGGAGACATATTGTTTTAGTCTGATTTTTTTCCCCGCTTCTTCTGCTTCTGCTTCTGCTTCAGCTTCAGCTTCTGCTTCTGCTTCTTCTCAGCGAAGTTTGTCCAGGCCATAACTTTTTTGTCTTTCCAGATAGGTCAATTATTGTGTCGCCTGAGTTACGCAGAGGTGACATATAAGGATCACTATCCGTCGTCTTGCGTTGTCGTCGGCGTCACAAAATAATTTCTGTCACATTTTTCTCAGGAACCACACAGGCCAGCTTCTTGATATTTAGCACAGAGCATCAGTATGGAGAACTGTATCGTTTAAGACAGTTTTGAATCTGCCGTATGTCCACTTCCTGTTTGACGGAACCTAGAATATTTTTTATATCGAAAAAGTTCGCAGGTGACACATGTCTTCCCTGGAAGACTTACCACTAAGTATTTGGTATGTGGGTTCATGACCATAAGGCGGTGTGTCACGTACCATAATGACCTTCGTGAGACCTTGACCTTTGACCTCAAGGTCAAATAATTGTTTTTTAAATAGTATTTTCTTGTCCGGGCCATAACATTTTTGTCTTTCGAGATAGGTTGTTGTACAGATGGCCGTATTAAGGGGAGACATAAGTTTTAGGTATCTAAAACAGTTCTTCCTAGTTTCTTCCTGATCTGTTAACAAACATGGCCGGTATAGACAATTCTTGTTTCTGATTGGTCAATTTCTTAAAAATCTTCTCCTCTGAAACTGCTTAGCCAAATAAACCGAAACTTGGTAGGAAGCATCTGTGGCAGTTGCTCTATAAAGATTGCTCATATGGCTCTGATCGGTTAACAAACATAGCCACCATAGAGTTTGTGTTGTGCTTGTTTTTTCTACAATTTTTCCCCAGTCTTTGTGTTTACACTGTTGTACTCGTGTATCTGAATCGCAAGGTCGCTGAAAATACCTCTTACTAGGGAATCCCTACGTTTGTATTAATATACAATGTATATTCAAATCTAACAACTGTGTAAATAAGAAAGTTGCCATCATGTCTGGAAAAATTACATAAGTTACGATCATCTTAATATTAGGTATTAAAAAGTTATTTATCCCATCTGCAAGTTATGATCATCTAAGTTATTTTTTCGATAGCTGTTTTCTCGATAATGGTGAAGCATAAAGTATTAAGTTTATACCCATGAGCTTGCTGTGGTAAATGCCATTTCTGTGCTATATTTTGCATTAAACAAAACTTTCTGTAAACAGAGAAAAACAGGTAAAAGGATTTTACCTGATTTAGTGTCTGCCATCTTGGGATGATGGGAAATTAAGTTACGATCATCTGTTTAACATCAGTGAATCGGTAAATATATTTAATTGTTTTGCATATGATTGCAGTCTAGGCCTTAATTTTTTTCACCTACTTACCTGAAAGCCAAATTTAGAAAAAGTTTTATTTATTCAAACAAATTCTTTCATAATTTTACCATGTCAGAATTCAGTTTTACTTGTCCCGGGCTTCGAGCATGTGGGTAGGCACGAAGATTTGTGATTGGACGAACAAAAATGAATGAAATGGTACCTGACATGCCCCAAACAGGATGTTGTTATAGAATTTTTTTTTTAAAAGATACAACAAATATCTAGTTATAATTAGATTTAGGAAACACTGAAACTTGTTTTAAACCATACCCTGACTTCTATTTTTTTCAGATGGCAATGCTAAATGGATACTTAATGTCCAGTGGAATATGAAAGGAATAGATGTCCATTTGGATACCAATATTGGAAAGAGGTTATCTGCCCTTGGTGGAACTCTCACAGCTTTGGCTGGGGAACCAGATGAAGTAATAGGGGAAGATGAAGATGGAGACCAGGATATGTTCTCTCCTAAAGTTTATGAGGTTGTGTTTATTTTACTCCCTTTTAACAAAAATGTTAATGGGATGTTACTTTTTTCGTGATAAAGTTATTCTCCTCTTATAAGGCCCTTTCCACCAAAGGCCTCCCTCTTATAAGGCCCCTTCCACCATAGGCCTCCCTCTTATAAGGCCCCTTCCACCAAAGGCCTCCCTCTTATAAGGCCCCTTCCACCAAAGGCCTCCCTCTTATAAGGTCCCTTCCACCAAAGGCCTCCATCTTAGGCCAGAATTCAGATGCACTGAGGTAGTAAATTACTACTAAATTGTCCCCCCTCAAGAGAAGCCAACCGTCTTATTATAAGAGGAGGAACTGCTGTATCATGTTGGTTGGTTTTATGGTGTTTAATGCCACTTTTAACAATATTTCAGTTATATCGTGGTGGTCAGTTTTATTGGTGCAGGAAACTGGATTACCCGGAGAAAACCACCGACCTGCCGCAATTCACTGACAAACTTTATCACATAATGTTTTACACCTTGCCCAGAGCGGGATTCAAACTCATAACAGTTAATTCACAAAGATCTGACAATATCATGTATGAGGTTGTGCTAGGTAAACTTTACTTTACATTCAGAATCTCTACTCCTTCATATAAACACTATGTTGTTATAATACATCAAGATTTAAGAGGATTTAGTTATTTGTGACCCGTGACTTGACCTGATTTAGTTATTTGTGACCCGTGACTTGACCTGATTTAGTTATTTGTGACCCGTGACTTGACCTGATTTAGTTATTTGTGACCCGTGACTTGACCTGATTTAGTTATTTGTGACCCGTGACTTGGCCTGATTTAGTTATTTGTGACCCATGACTTGACCTGATTTAGTTACTTGTGACCCGTGACTTGACCTGATTTAGTTATTTGTGACCCATGACTTGACCTGATTTAGTTACTTGTGACCCATGACTTGACCTGATTTAGTTATTTGTGACCCGTGACTTGACCTGATTTAAGATGTTTTTAAATGTCAGTGCATCACCATATAAAATAAAATAAAGTAAGATCCCACGAATATCTAATTGTAATTTGATTCATAAAAATTGTAAAATCATTAGTTAAAGCAGAATTTATTGCAATAAATGTATTTTTGCATTAAATTGTATAATGACAGAATTATCCATCGTTTAACACAAGATTTATATTTTTGCAATAAACGTATTTTGCATTAAATTGTAAAATCACAAAAATACACATTGTTTAAAGAGGGATTTATTTTTTTTGCAATAAATGTATTTCTGCATTGAATTAATATAAATATTTGAAAGTTAATTTAAGGATATATTTTGTTGTTAACTTTATTGACAAGAAATATTTCTGTTAGTTTCAGTAAATGTAGGTTATTAGATATGTTTCGCTTATATGATGATAAAACAACGATCTGAACAATATTGGTTGTAACCTTAACCTTCAATAAAATATTTTACATGTACTTAATGCTATTTTGTTTTATTAGACTGAACCGTCTCCAAGACGACCAAGTTTAATGTTAGAGTCCCTGCCAAGTTTTGTTTATGACACTACAATGGACCCTAAGCAGAGATTTAGACTAATTGAGAAAGAAATGAATGAACAAGCCAGAATTGTACAAGACCTCAGGTAAAGTACATGTAGTCAGAAATTATTTTTGTCTTTTTTGGGGTGGGGGAGGGGGGGAATGTTTTTTTCCTTAGTATTAACAAATTATATTAAAATTTGTAAATGTTATGGCTTTACATTCTTTTTCTAAGGAATCTAGAACCTGATTTGAAATATTTAACTTAATTAAAGAATACACTAAAATTTGGTGGATAGAACTGCCATAACCAGGGTTACATCTACGAGAGGGCATTGTGAAAATGGTCCTTAATTTGAAAATGCACCCCATTTTATGAGAAGAAAGGGCACCCTGAGTACAGAAAATTCTCCTTTTTATGCACATATTTTTAAATCTTGAGTGCACAAATCTTCAACAAATTGTCCCTGTTTTTAATTACAAAGGTGACATTTAACCCCTGTTTGTAAGATCATATATACGATAAATTTCCTGATTGATTCTATATAGAATCTACTTCTGTTACCAGTAGATAACAATATTTTTTTACTCGAGTTTACTTTAGCGAGAGCTTTACAATTTGAATATTTTGCTATCTAAAGTGGAGAATATCATTATCCAATGGTATAAGAAGGAGAATCTGATTCTCCTATAACCAAAAACGTCAAAATACTTTTTAAGTTCTTAATTTCCATCATTAATCACATCAAAAGGTGGATTGATTGATTGAATGGTGTTTAATGCCAACTTTATACACATGGAAAGTAAATTGGCAGGAGTTCTCTTGCAGAAATTTAACTAATATAAAATATTGCGAAAATATAACCAACTGGTTAAACACGCTATGAATAGTAGAAATATAGATTCTCCTTTAGTTGCCCGTGGGTTACGATGTTTCTTCACTCAAGAGATTTGAATTAAAAATTTTAACCACAAGCCACATGGGCAACTGAAGGAGAATTTGTTTGTCCCATTATTTAAACACAAACTTTATTTCAAAATCCGTCAAACGAGTCAAATGTGGGGAAAGACATGAGACATTTTAATCCTCCAGAGGATTACAGATTTTTCCACCACTGGTTCAGCTGGGTTAAAATGCCGTAATAATGGGAGAAAGATTGATACAATATAGAGGAGAAGTTAACATAATTTATAGATGTACATTTAATGTTTTAAAATATATGTAGATTTTCTGTCACATCAGTTTCTTTCCACACAATTTAAAAACGGTTTTTATACCTTGTACATTATTAAAGTAAATTTCTTCCGGTTTCTAGTCTAGATAGTTCATTTGATTGGTAATAATTGATTTGATTCTAATATTGTGTGGACTATGAATATTTAATCAAGAGTTATAAATATTTGTTTGAGGTGTTGGATTTTAAGATTGACATGGTTAATGAGTTTGGCATTTATGCTCACCAAGTTTGGTATTTATGCTGATCAAGTTTTGCATTATGCTCACAAAGTTTGGCATTTATGCTCACCAAGTTTGGCATTATTCTCACCAAGATTGACATTTATGCTCACTAAGTTTGGTTTTTATACTGATCAAGTTTGGCATTTTTGTGCTCACCGAGTTTGGCATTCTTGCTCACCTAGTTTTTGCATTTAAGGTCACCAAAGTTGGCAAATGTTTCTGCCCTTTACATTCATTTTTTATTGTTGCTATAAGTTTAAGCATTTTTATGTTTAAAATACACATTAAAAGATGCTTTAATGTCAGGGATAAAATTAAAAGTTGTCCAATAAAATTAAAGTTTTGTTTTTAAGATGGTACATTTGTTTAATTCTTCTTTGTGTTATTTTTATGTCAACACATGTGACATATTGCACATTTTCTAAATCATTTTGGTGTATGTATTCTGAATTCAGAGAACAATTTTGTATTAATTTTTGATTCTAAGATTATTGAATTATAATACACAAGTACTGTCTTCAAACGGAGGCATATTCTGTGGTTGTTCTTTACAAAGTTTATAGTTTTAATGTCATTTATAAATCTAATAATTTAACAAAGAATCCATCCTGTATATAGTCTGGCTATAGAAAATTAATTACAGTCGTTCCTTTTTTATTGCAGGCAACTCGGGGCAAGTCTGTCAACTATTGAAGTTGAAGCCAGAAAATTAGAAGAACTTAAGTCTATTGTGTTCAGAGACTTTAGGAGAGAAATTTTGTTCAAGTTAAAGAAGCAGGGTGAAAGCAGGGTAATAAAATTAAAAAAGAAAATTCATACAAGCAGATCAGTTCCAAAATATAGTAAACAAAGTTGTTGAAACAGGCAAAATCGATCCTCTTAACAAACACATGTATGCAAGACAGCTCTCTTTCCTGGCTAGGGACAGGCACTTCAGTAAAAAGTGGCAGGGTTAAACTAGTGCTATGGACCCAAACGTCTCCTCCGTGTGAAATAATGATGTCATGCAAGTGTGAGTTAAATGATAACCTTCACATATTACTGGATGAGCAACCCTGATGAAAAGAATGGTGAGGAGGGGATGAGTGGTTAAGGTTGTTGGTACTTAAAACACACCATGATGTAACTGACATAGGACTGTGACCAGGTATCCACCTCCAGTATAGTTCACTTTTTTATGCAGGAGTGGTGGTCTTATATCAAATGTGTGCGTTTGTGGGGGGTGGAGCTCTGTATATCAACTTAACTTATCTCCAGTACACATTTTGGGTCAGTTATACAATACAATTCAATATTTTTTCCACTTAAAGGCACTCTTTCGATAATCACAGTAATTTCATACATTGATTGCAAAGCTGTTAAAATTCAATATCTGATTGTTTATATACACAGAAAACAAAGAAAAGAAAAACAATTATTATCATACATATGAAAATAATTAAAAATAATAATTAAAAAAAGACATGTAATGAAATTTATGTTTGTTCAATACATGATTGATTGATTGATTGGTGTTTAACACCGACTTGTTAATAAAGTTTGTCGGTGACATACGATATAACTGAAATATTGTTGAAAGTGGAGTTAAACACCATAAACCCTAAACTCAAGCTGTTCAATACACACATAAGGTGTACAACAATGTTAAATATAGGTAATATAATAAACGAGACACAATACTAAATTGATATATTTTCATTTTAAGCTTGAAAATATTTTAAAGTCTCTGTTTTTCTGTTATGAAATAAATTTAATCAGTGCTAGTCAATCATTCCACTGTTATCAACAAACAACAACTACCTCTCATCTTAAATCATTGAACACATAAAAAAAACCTATGATGTACAATACAAGGGTCATCGTGGTCATGATCTTATGGCAGTTGGATTTACAACTACATGTGCAATCAGTGCCTATCAC
>MJUT01058213.1:280523-308251 GCA_002080005.1 Gigantidas platifrons
TTTTTTTTTTTTTTTTATTATTTATAGCACCCCAACATCTTTAGACGAATCAGCTAGAACTTATTTTCCACCAGAGTAAGTATGAACGAGGTCAAGTCTGGTCAGACATTAGCTAGAACTTATTCTACACCAGAGTAAGTATGAACTAGAGTCAAGGCTGGTCAGACATTAGCTAGAACTTATTCTACACCAGAGTAAGTATGAACCAGAGTCAAGTCTGGTCAGACATTAGCTAAAACTTATTCTACACCAGAGTAAGTACGAACAAGGTCAAGTCTGGTCAGACATTAGCTAGAACTTATTCTCCTCCAGAGTAAGTATGAACGAGGTCAAGTCATGTCAGACATTAGCTAAAACTTATTCTCCTCCAGAGTAAGTATGAACCAGAGTCAAGTCTGGTCAGACATTAGCTAGAACTTAATCTCCTCCAGAGTAAGTATGAACCAGAGTCAAGTCTGGTCAGACATTAGCTAGAACTTATTCTCCTCCAAAGTAAGTATGAACGAGGTCAAGT
Organism: Gigantidas platifrons; assembly: GCA_002080005.1. Lineage (NCBI taxonomy): Eukaryota > Metazoa > Mollusca > Bivalvia > Mytilida > Modiolidae > Gigantidas > Gigantidas platifrons. The sequence continues at coordinate 281,038 of MJUT01058213.1, forward strand.
TTGGTCAGACATTAGCTAGAACTTATTCTACACCAGAGTAAGTATGAACCAGAGTCAAGTCTGGTCAGACATTAGCTAGAACTTATTCTACACCAGAGTAATTGCGAATGAGGTCAAGTTTGGTCAGACATTAGCTAGAACTTATTCTCCTCCAGAGTAAGTACGAATGAGGTCAAGTCAGGTCAGACATTAGCTAGAACTTGTTCACACATTCATTCCTCCCTCAATAAGTCTGATTGTCAGATATCGCTGAAGCATGAATGAAAGTGACTATAGACACCAATAACCCTTAATATTGGGGGAGAAAATGATTATGCAAAATTGTCCAGATATATAGTATGGACTTAATCTCCTCAAAATAATGTAATGTATTGCAATCATACAAATGCCGTTCTTAGAGATGTATTATGATAAATAAATAACATCTGTTTTTTTTTGTTTTTTTTTTTATTATTTATAGCACCCCAACATCTTTAGACGAATCAGCTTTATTAAAGAATTTTATGTCGGATGATTCCTCGGCAGAAGCTAGAGTATGGTGTAGTGGTGATTCTACTTCCAGTTCTGGATCATCTGATATTACCGATGATGAATTTGGAGTGACGAATAAAGGTGGCGATGTCTTTGATGAATCAGAGTATGTTAGTTAACATATATTTTACTATCAAGAACAGTTTGAAGATATCAAAGGGGTAATCAGAATCTGTCTATCAACAGACAACACAATGGCCAAAAGATATCAAAGGGGTAATCAGAATCTGTCTATCAACAGACAACACAATGGCCAAAAGATATCAAAGGGGTAATCAGAATCTGTCTATCAACAGACAACACAATGGCCAAATGAAAAAGAACATAAGGACAAACAACGATCTACAAATCATACACATAAAACTAAAGATGGAGTAACACGAACCCCACTAAAAATTGGGGATGAACTCAATTGCTCCAGAAGGATAAGCAGTTCCTGCTCCACTAGGGCCACCCTGAAATGACAATGTCATTGATGAATAGTAGAATGTTACTTAACTTGTTTTTACTGCAAAATATCCTGGACTGCATTTCAGGAAACAAACTCAAAATCAAATTCTAATGCAATTGGTTATGTAACAAGCAATTTCAGTGTCTAAAAATAAAACATACATGTAGCTTCTTATCTCACCATAGACTTTTGAAATGTAATACATGTAGTTATAAATATATAGATTAGTTTGATGTCAAACTTTTCCATGTATTATTCAGAATGTTAGTATTAATGTTGGTTTTGACCTAAACTTAGGCTATAATTTGTAAAGGAGCCCATTGGAAATAAGCTGAAAGCTTTCAAGCATTATCCTTGGTTGACAACTATCAACATTTAATTAAATGGTATTAAACTTCCAATTAATAATTGAGATTTTACGTTTTATAGTTAGATGAATTAGAAATTTTTTGATCACTTGTGTGAATTGTTGATATATTTTTAACCTAAATATATATTTGACCTTTTACCTTTATTGTTTACTTCCAGTGGAGGTATACATTCACATGTACATAATCCTAGTATTGGGAGTGGAAGCTCTAAGTCTTCTACAGAACCTAACATTGACTTTGAACTCGATGTCAAAGTATTTATAGACAGTGGAAAATGTGTATTACATCCTAAAGATTCTAAAGAAGATGAACAAAAAAGGTGAAGTATAGATGAAATATTGCTGAAGTTGGCGTTAAACACCAATCAATCGATCGATCATACTTATTATTCTGTGAATTCCTCGTTATCCATGGTATGCCAATTTTCGTTTATAGTATCAAACTACAGGCTGTCGTGGTCGTGATCGTGATTGTTTGGTAGTTGGATTTACAACTAACTACATGTGCAATCAATGCCTATCACCACTAAATTATGAGTTCTAATCCCATTCATGGCGAGGCGTACTCAGTACAACATCATGTGATAACAGTTTGTAAGTGACTTGCGACAGGTCGTGATTTTCTCCAGGTACTCCAGTTTCCTCCACCAATAAAACTGACGCCTTGATATAGTTGAAATATTGTTGATTGCCTAGGTAGTTATAAATCCAACTACCATGCGATCACGACTGCGACGGCCACTATTTATTTGAATGTAAATGTATTTATATATACCGGTATATATATATATATAAATATACATACGTGTATATACGTCTGAAAATTAAACCAAACAGTGTTAGAATTAGATTTTTGAGCTGTCAAATTTTTGCTCTTCCCTCGACGGGATTTGAACTCACACCATTGATACACTGCAGCACCAATCGCTTAGCCTTATGTCCAGCGCCCTAGACCACTCGACCATATATGAGTGTGTTTGTGTGTATGAACAATTTTAACAAGTGTATATAAAAATTAGTGGAAACTTTAATAATCTTAACTACTTCTATATTGTTAAAGGATTGGTCATGGCAGTGATTGTATGGTTATGTATTTTATTGGTAATTTGGACTTTTTACCTTTTATCTCATTAAGTGATATTGTCAATGACCTGACACTGATACTGAAAATTATCAGTCTCTGTTACATCCAACTCATTATGACTTGACCCATAAAACAATAATGTCAGTTTATAAGTGCTTGACATACATACCCAATGATTAATTTTAGGCAATACGAATCTAAATGTTAATGAGTTGAGAGATTTCATAACAATGAGCATCATAATAATATTTTGTTTTTAATTAATTGTCGAAAATGATTTACACTATTTTCAATATGACATACATAGACAAGTGATATTTCTTAGTTCACCACCATGATATAACTGAAATATTGTTTAAAGTGGCGTTAAGTACCATATGTTTAACCTCAACCTTTCTTTATTCACTTGTGTAAGTATCTTTAAATGGTTTTGTTTGTTTTTCAGGCAACAAAAGCGAGAAAAAACACCGACGATAGAAACTTCACCAATATCATCAAGAAAGAATCAAAAGAAACCAGACAGCGTCCTGTTTTCTGGCCAAACTAAGAAACCAGGACAACCACAGCAACCTCAAATAGAGAATTCAGTTTTCTTTATGCCTAGTGTTGATGTTAAGGTCTGTCATTACTCATGTAATTTTCTATGAAACCCATATCTTGCAGGGGCAGTCGTGATCATGATCGTATGGTAGTTGGATTTATGGAACTACCTATGCAATCAGTGCCTGTCACCACTAACATTGTGAGTTCGAATCCCACTCAGGCCATGTGTACTCGATACAACATTTTCTGATAAAGCTTGTCAGTGACATACGGCAGGTCGGTGGTTTTCTCCGGATACTCTCGTTTCCTCCAACAATAAAACTGGCTGCCACGATATAACTGAAATATTGTTGACAGTGGCATTAAGTACCATAGCCCTAACCTCTAACCTTAATATAGTAAACTAACTAATCAGAAGCAATCTTTAATTAGTATATGTAAATGAGCGAGTTATGTATTTGATTCATTGAACATAATCAGCTAACCTCCACTATATAGAAACTAGGAACTATTTCTAGAATGTATGATAAACTTTGGAGAAAGAAATGAATGTAATATTACACTTAATAAAATTGACTGACTTTTTTCTCCAATGATGATTTTCATATATGTTTTGTTTGCAGGTTCATTACAAATCTAAAACTACCAGTGGTAATATAGATGGTGCAGTAACACCCGAAACTGACCGAAGTTCTAAAACTACCAGTGGTAATATAGATGGTGCAGTAACACCCGAAACTGATCGAAGTACACGTGACCATCTACCTCGAGAAGACCCATACGATGAAGAGGATGTAGTGGTGATAAGGAGGCCAAAGTCTACCAACCTCCTCAGTCCTGGCAATGATGTAACTGATACTAGCATTAATAAACAGAAAGCTGGAGTAAAGAAAGCTAAGCTGTATGCATGGTTGTCCTTACAGTCATTACCTGAGGTAAGTTTAAAGCTAAACTGTATGCATGGTATTCCTTAGTCGTTACCTGAGGTAAAATTAAAGCTAAGCTGTATGCATGGTTGTCCCTACAGTCATTACATGCGGTTAGATTAAAGCTAAGCTGGATGCATGGTTGTCCCTACAGTCTTTACCTGAGGTAAAATTAAAGCTAAACTGTATGCATGGTTGTCCTTACAGTCATTACCTGAGGTAAAATTAAAGCTAAGCTGTATGCATGGTTGTCTTTACAGTCGTTACCTGAGGTAAAATTAAAGCTATACTATTTGCATGGTTGTCGTTACCTGAAGTAAAATTAAAGCCAAGCTGTATGCATGGTTGTTCCTACAGTCATTACATGCGGTTAAATTAAAGCTAAGCTGTATGTATGGTTGTCCCTACAGTCGTTACCTGAGGTAAAATTAAAGCTATGCTGTATGCATGGTTGTCTTTACAGTCGTTACCTGAGGTAAAATTAAAGCTACGCTGTATGCATGGTTGTCCTTAGTCTTTACCTGAGGTAAAATTAAAGCTAAGCTGTATGCATGGTTGTCCCTACAGTCTTTACCTGAGGTATAATTGAAGCTATGCTGTATGCATGGTTGTCTTTACAGTCGTTACCTGAGGTAAAATTAAGGCTAAGCTGTATGCATGGTTGTCCCTACAGTCATTACCTGAGGTAAAATTAAAGCTAGATTTGAGCACTTAAATATCAGTGTCTGTAGGGAAGGGCTCGCCACAATGCGTACACATGTCTACATTGTAAATTTATCCATTGTAAATGTGAAACCTTGTTTTCAGCTTTCATTGTACCTGTGTGTATGTATGCTTCCAATACATGTATGCAGCCTTTGCAGTGTTTTCCCTAAGAACAGGCAGCAGACCAAATTGCCTGGTTCAAACACTTTTTTGGTCGGTTCAAATCACAAATTCTATATAGAAATGTACTTGGAAATCCAAGTGTGGCCTGTTCAAAGTTGCCTTTCACCTCTTACAATGAAAATTAGGGAAAACACTGCCTTTGTTCTGACAGTTCAAGAGTTATGACCCTTTGTTATGTGATATCACAACCTACTGTTTCATGTCGATTAATTGAGTTTTAATTGACATACATCATCTTTTTTTTGTATGATTTCAAGTTGTAGCAAGTTGTTGTAGGTCAAGTTAGATTTCTATTTTGATGTCTGGTAACCGCATCGGTGGTGAAATGATTAGCGTGCTCGTCTTGAGTGCGGCATACCTGTTAACCCTCCCGCATTTTGCGGGAGACTTCCGCTTTTGAGCTCGGCCTCCCGCGTTGGAGACTAAAAACTCCCGCTTTGAAATACTTCTCTCACATTATCTCCCGTGACCATAAATTTGATTAAAATCGAAAAGTTGGACGCCATTTTTGTTGTTTTTATCAGCTGGGTCATTAAGACGTTTGCGTGAATCAGCCGATTGTTACTCAGAATTCTCTCGGTTTTTACTAGAAACGCCGATAATGTAAGTTGTTTACAATATCGAATGGATAACTACACGAATCAAAGTTGTGGAAAAAAAAAATTTGAAGGCGAGTACTTAAATATGAAAAAAGCTTTAAAAAAAATACAGTTCAACTATGTCACAATCAAGGAGACGTTGGAATTCAGGACCTAGCACCCCTTCTTCAAAGAAAAAGAAACATTATTGCAAATTCTTGGAGGACTGGACAAAATTATACGATTGGGTGCAGCCTACTTCTTTAGGGAATGATATGGCATTTTGCAAACTTTGTTCTACAAATTTTAGTGGCAGCCATGGTGGTGTATATGATATTAAAAGACATGCTGGAGATTCACACAAAAAAGCAGTTGCTTCAACAAGGAAATCAACCAATCTTAAAAATGCAGACCCAGAGAGAATTGTTTCTATGTTAAAAAAAATCCAGACAGATATGAGATCTGAGTTGAACAATGACACACTTTGTTCTTTATTATGTGCAAAGCAAAATCAAAACTTGTTGTGTTATGAGTACGAACCAAATGACTCTGTTCTAAAATCAGCAAAACAAGCTGTATTGTCCTACCAAAGTGGTTTGAAGTAATGTTGCTCAGCAACACCAATAAAAGTTGTACAGTAAATTTTGTTTGCTTTAATCTAAAAATTTTAGTGTGAAAAAGTTCGACACGCAAAATCTCCCACATTAAATAGTTGGTATGTGGGAGATCTCCCACATACACAATCTCTGAGGTTAACAGGTATGGTGCGGTAGATCATGGGTCCAAACTCCAATCAGGTCAAATCAAAGACTATGAAATTGGTATCTGTTGCTTCTTTGCTATGCACGCAGCATTAAGGAGAAAGAGCAAAGACTGATTGGCTCGGAATCAGAATCCCAGTGGGCTACATGTCTATCCGCGTACTGTTGTTTCAATGAGCCAGCACTATAAAGATCCAATTAAGCATGTTTGTCTAGTACAAAGCAGACCTCATCATCATCTCTTTCAAAATTAACTTGTACTTGCCATGATATAGCTGAGTTGGTGTTAAACAACAATTACTTACTTGATGCCTGGTACTGCTTTACAGGTTATGACTTTTAATATTTGTACGTACAAATCATACATTTTAAATGGGCATTCCAAAGGTTTATTTCTCTAAAGTAAAAGAATCTTGTTGTTTTTATGGGGGGTTGGATACATTTGTTTTTGTGCAAAAAAAAACCCCTCTAATTACTCTCAAGCTTCCCATGCAGTCACCTCTATTAAGTAGTCACTTTTATTAAGAAGCCACTTTTTTCTTATCCTGTCATAGAAAATTTCATGTGAATTGAACCTCTTTTAAGAGGTCACCTGTCTTAGAAAGCCACTTTTTCTTTGTCCCAAAGGTGACCTCTTATTACAGGTTGTACATTGTATTATCCTTGAAATTTTTTACCAGCTGTAAAATAGTTTGAATGATTGCAAGTTCCTTTGGTATAAGGATAGGTTTATTGAATGTACATGTTATTTACAGGAGATGATAATTAGTCCCTATCTGATGGATTTCCTAGAACAAGCCTTAGAACCCATTCCTATAGGACAATCTGGTCATACCTCTACACCAGCAGTTAAAAAAAGTATGTATTACTAAAGATATGATGTTATAACTGCTGAGATGGTTTGTTTGGTTTATGGTGTTTAACACCACTTTCACCAATATTTCAGTTATATCGTGGTGGTCAGTTTTATTGGTGGCAGAAATCGGAGTACCTGGAGAAAACACAAGTCTCTGACAAACTTTATCACATAATGTTGTATCGAATACACCTCACCATGGATGCGGTTTGAACTCACAACTTTGGTGGTGATTGGCACTGATTGTATAGGTAGTTGTAAATCCTACTATCATATGATCATGACTACGACAGCCCCTAGCTGTTAATAGGGTGTAGATTAATCTTAGTTGAATTCATAATCTACCCCTGTTTATTTATATATAGTCAAACTTGCCTTAACGGTCACCTTGAATTAGCAGTCATCTGGTGTAAACGGCCAGTTCAAAACCGTTCGGATTAGATTTTTGTAAAATTTCCACTCAAATAAGTGGTCACCTCACTAATGCTGTTGACAGTCACTCAAAATTTATCCAATCATACAAGTTCACCAGAATTTAATGGTCACTAGCCATTCTAGACTTTAAAAAATCTACTGTAGTTAACTTTTTGTGTTTTCTCAATACATGGTTATACCAATTAAGCTATCAAATCATTGAAAAATTAACTAATTAAATTTATATCCTTACACCAGAGCAACCTTCTCTTTACCAATAAAGTGCCTTTAGGTCACAGTAATACCTTAATCATTGCAAACTAAACTAGAATTGAAAATCTAGATTGACCTATCTAAATTAAGCGGTCATTGTCTTGTCCAGTATTTGTTCTTTGTCCCAAGGGTGATCGTGGAATACCAGTTTGACTATAATATCTGTGAACCACATTGGTGGTTAAGGGTGCTTGCCTCCAGTGCAGTAGATCAGAATTGTTAGGAAACTAGAAAAACTTTTCATGTAACACTGTCAAAGTGTTTGGAAATTTAGATGCATGGTTTAATATGATGGATTTATTTAATAAAGAGACTACATTACCATGGCATGGTCACCTGAAGTTCAGTAGATAAGGATTTTGAGTCACGGTTGTGTCAAACAAAAGACTAAAAACTTGGTATTTGTTGCTTCTCCACTAAGCAGTCAGTGGAATATTAAGGAATAAGAGCAATGACTGGTTGGAACAGAAATAAGAAACTGTGTCCAAGTGGAGTGACATGTTTACCTGCAGACTGGTTTCTTTCAGTGAGCTAACATGAAATTAATCCATCTAAGCATTTTGATGTAGTGCAAAGCGGACATCATCATCATCTCACTGAATGTAGCTTGATTTCGACGTGATATAGATGACAATGTCTCACTTGGTGTAAAATAGCAATCACTCACTCTTTCATTTGACACACTACCATGTTTTAATTGCTAGAATTAAAAGGAAACAGCGTTGTACCTGATGTTGAGTTATGACATCCATCTTTTATGACATATTATGTTCAACCTCCATGAGCTATATATCTATTTGTGGACTTGTTTCAGTGGGTTAGTCACTACAAAATTCAAAATCAACTGGTTGGTGTAGTACAAATCAGATATCACCATTATATCATCAAAAAGTAGCTTATTGTAGCCATGACTATAGCTAATAAAAAACACTGGCCGCTCAGTGTTAGACAACTATCACTCACTTCTAGCCATGACTATAGCTAAAAAAACACTGGCCGCTCAGTGTTAAACTACAATCACTCACTTCTAGCCATCACTATAGCTAATAAAAAACACTGGCCGCTCATTGTTAGACTACAATCACTCACTTCTAGCCATGACTATAGCTAAAAAGAAAAACACTGGCCGCTCAGTGTTAAACTACAATCACTCACTTCTAGCCATCACTATAGCTAAAAAAACACTGGCCGCTCAACGTTAGACTACAATCACTCACTTCTAGCCATCACTAGCTAAAAAAAACACTGGCTGCTCAGTGTTAAACTACAATCACTCATTTCTAGCCATCACTATAGCTAAAAAAAACACTGGCCGCTCAATGTTAGACTACAATCACTCACTTCTAGCCATCACTAGCTAAAAAAAACACTGGCTGCTCAGTGTTAAACTACAATCACTCATTTCTAGCCATGACTATAGCTAATAAAAAAACCACTGGCCACTCAGCGTTGGACAACTGTCACTCACTCACTATAACGTCTGTGACCATTTTCAATTTACTCTGGTTTCCTCCACTAAACTGACCACCACAATAGAACTGAAATATTGTTGTAAGTGGCATTAAGCACCATAACCCTAATCCTAATCCACATCTATTTTGTCAATGATGAATGTAAAATTTCTTAATTGTATGTCATTTCTTCACTGAAAAATACAGAAATTTAGATTTTATAGAATTATAAATGTTTTCGACATTCCTACTTGCAGTGGATCCATTCAGTATGTTAAATATAGATCTTGATGCTTCAAGTACGTCACTGACGACGGCCATTAATTCCAATTCTTTCCCCGTTGATGTTGTTGTGTTCATTAGAGTGGAACCATCAATCATACGTTTCAACTGTACCCCTGTCTCCAGAGTGGAATGTCTTCTACAGGTCCCGTCACTAGATGTTGCGTTTTCTACAAGAGGATCAGATGTGGAGGCACAGATAGGGGAGACTACTCCTCCACTCAAAACCAAAGGTAATAATGGTATACTGTAGATTTTATCTTTACTTCTCTGTGTTGTGTTTTTTAGATGATTGTTTGTCTTTTTGTCCTTTTCATTAGCTCACCTGGTCAAAGTCCATTGGAGATTTTGCCATCATTTGGCATCCGTCGTCTGTCTGTAAACTTTTCACAGATTAACTTTATGTTAACTGATTTTATCCTATTAAAATGAAATATTTATTGTTATACCCCCCGCACACAAAGTTTGGGGGGTATATAGGAATCACCCTGTCCATCCATGTACCTTGTAAGCGCAACTCCTCCTAAACGGCTTATTGGATTTTTGTGAAACTTTACACAGTTGTAGTANTCAAAATGCTTGTAAATGCTGATACATCCTGAATATTAAATCATTGCTACTGTTTGTGATTAATTGGTAGACATGACATTTAATGTCTGATAAGAGGACTTCTAAACTCTGGCAGCCTGCTGCCAGGATCCTGCAAGCATCCTGGTTAGAATTAATCTATGATCCCTAAACTGCTTATTGAATTTTTATAAAACTTTACACAGTTGTAGTACACAAACTGCACATGTGCATGAAGGAATACCGTTGCTGTCTAAAGTTTAGAAGGGGAGATAATTCAACTTATACTTTCACGAAAAGGGTGGGTGGGTCATATACTTTGTAAGCGCAACTCCTCCTAAACGTCTTATTGGATTTTTATGAAACTTTACACACTTGTAGTACACTACCTGCAGATGTGCATGAAGGAATATGGTTGCTGTCAAAAATTTAAAAGGGGAGATAATTCAGCTTATACTTTCACAAAAAGGGGAAGGCATGTACCTTGTAAGCGCAACTCCTACTAAACTGCAAGTTATAATGTAATCGATTAAAATTTGCATTCAGAAAATGTCAAATGTATTGTGGCAATTAGTTTGTTAATGATGGAAAAATTCAAAATAATGTCAAGGAAAAATACACAACTTTTTGTTATTCATAGAAGTTCTTTATGTGAAATACATGATCCTTTTTATGAAGGGAGGAGGAGATTTATGGCGTTCAAAGCCACTTTCAACAATATTTCAGTTATATTGTGGTGATCAGTTTTATTAATTTGGTGGAGGAAACCTGAGAAAACGCTGACCTGTCGCAAGTAACTGACCAACTTTATCACATAATATTGTATCGAGTACACCTTGCCATGAGCGAGATTCTAACCCTCAATTTTATTGGTGATAGGCACTGATTACACAGGTAGTTGTAAATTCAACTACCATACGATCACAATGATGGCCCCTTATAATGAGAGTTTACTTGTTTAGATCAAATAATCATTGAAGATAATGTCTAATTTATTGGTCAAACAATGTCAATAACAAACAAAAAAGAGAACAAAAAGAACAAAAAATAACAGGTTGAGGGACTTAAAAAAAAATTGTTTAAAGAAATTAATATTTTCGTTTGCTTACATTCTTAGTATGTATTCATAATTCACAGAACAAAATGAAATTGTAACTCTTTGATCATCTGATTGCCACACGATTTAGCAAATATTTTAGTAAATAAAATATGTTAACCTTGACCAAATGCCTAGAAAATGAAGGTTATTGGGTTTTTATCTTTGTTCATCAGTGAACTCTTTCATCTCTTTATAATTTAAAAAAACACTTCATTTGTGCAACTACATAAGGTAGTGATAAAGATACTAACAATTTTAACCACATCGATGGTGTTGTAACTGTGTGATGGTTAGCATGCTCACCTTGAGTGCAGTAGATCGTGGGTTCCAGCCCCGATTGGGTCAAACCAAAGACTATTAAACTGGTATTTGTTGCTTCTCTGCTAAGCACACAGCATTAAGGAGAAAGAGCAAAGACTGGATGGCTCTGAATCAGTATAATGTGTCCGAGTGGGGCAATATGTCTATCAACAAACTATTGTTTCAGTGAGCTAGCACTAGACAAATCAAACCAAGCATGTTGGTATAGTACAAAGCGGACCTCATTGTCCTCAATTCAATGAAAATTAACTTGTTGTTGCCTTGATATATCTGAAAAATTGTTGTGCTGGCGTTAAACCACAATCACTCACTCAATTACTAACACATTTTTTTCAGGAAGCAGAGAGCGTAACTGTAGTGGCGGTATATCTGACAAACACAGGACGTTCAGTACAACCTCCTCTAGTAATGATTTCCCTGTTATGTCTAAGGCAGGAGGACTTAGTATTACTGGTAGACTGTCAGATTTCTCATTGTATATTTTCCACCCCTATGGAGGAGCTCAGAGGAAGATGACATCACCTACATACGCCAGTAGTGACTCAACATATAAACTAGGTACAAGTTTTAGTTTTGTATATTTTCAAAGTAGTCACCCTCCTTTAAGATCTCTCTCACCAAAGGCTATCGGCTGTCCCTCTTATTATTAGGCCAGATTTCAGATGTACTGAGATGGTTAAAGACAAATGCATTGTTGCCAAGAGAGAGACAGTTTCTTCATTGCAGAAATAATGGCCTTATCAGGGAGAGGGGGACTATTGTACCCTCTTTATTCTTCATTTTATATTGATGAGGTGAAATATCTTTAAAATCTGTTAATTTGAAATACACTGAACCCTGTCTAAATCTGGAAACTGTTGGGATCGATGTACTTGTTCGTAATTGACAGGTGTTGAGATTACACAGGTTAAATTTGCAAAGGTACCAGACATTAGAATGCAATTGTATGTTTTAGACAGGTTTCCTGTTTATTCAAGGTTCAGATTAGATTGCAGTTTATTGAAGGTTTGGTTTTAACAGATTTCAAGTTTATTCAGGGTTTGTTTTAACAGATTTCAAGTTTATTCAAGTTTAAAATGGTTCACTGTATGACATTATGAGATGAGATATTTTGAAAGCCTGGTGAATGTCACTTCCAAGACGCTTGTATTAATTGCTACTTAGTATCTGTCATATTGCCTGGTTGAACCCCTCTTGAAAACCATGAAGGACTATTAAAGTTGTGAATCTAGTTGAATTAAGACTATTAAAATTGTAAATTTAGTTGAATTAAGACTATTAAAGTTTGTGAATCTATGTGAATTAAGACTATTAAAGTTGTGAATCTATGTGAATTAAGACTATTAATGCTAGATTTCTTTAAACTATGACTAACAAAATCAGGATTTTGTGTGTACTATGACTATTAAAATCCCAATTTTGGACCCCACCCCGTGTCATCACAAATTTATTTCAAATTCCTTGCTATTGATATCCAATGGAAATAACTTGCTGTAAGCTACATGTAATTTTTCTGTTTTGAATATTCTATCAGCTATCCAGTGTTGCATTTCTGTTATTTCTTAAATCTTTTTTTATATAGGAAGTATACAAGAGCATGGGACTGCTTGGTCAGAAATGTCGAGACGAGACATGCTAAGTCTTAACGTAGAATTCATCAAAATAACAATCTCACGAACACGTAAACTTGAGGTCAGAATGGATCTGCCGTCTCATCTGTCTAAACACGAACCTCAGCTTAGATCAAATGTAGTCAGATTTTCAGGTAAATACAGTTAAGAAAGAAGGATATTTATTGTAATGGTTTATGGGTTAGTGTTAGGGTTATGGTGTTTAATGCCACTTTCAACAATATTTCAGTTATATTGTGGCAGTCAGTTTTATTTGTGGAGGAAATTGGAGAAAACCACTGACCTGTCACAAGTCACCTAGCCATGAGCTGGATTCACAAATTTAGTGGTGACAGGTACTCATTGCACAGAAAGTTGGAAATCCAACTTCTAGATGATCACGATGTCCTCTTTAATAATTTAACATGGTATACATGTTTATTTTGACTATTTAAATAGTTCCTGTCAAATGAACAAAAACTACATTCCTTCAATGATATGAATGACAAATAATGAACATCAAGTTTTATTTAGGTAACCTTGCCTAAGGCAATGTGAGCTTTTGCCTAAGGCAATGTGAGCTTTTGTCTAAGGCAATGTGAGCTTTTGCTTAAGGCAATGTGAGCTTTTTCCTAAGGCAATGTGAGCTTTTGCCTAAGGCAATGTGAGCTTTTGCCTAAGGCAATGTGAGCTTTTGCCTAAGGCAATGTGAGCTGTTGCCATCACTTGGTCTCCGTCGTCTGTTAGCTTTTCACATTTTAATCTTCTCATCTGAAACCGCTTAGTCAAATGAACTGAAACTTAGTATGAAGCATCTAAGGAAAGATCCTCCATAAAGATTGCTCATTTCATCCCGATCCATTAACAAACATGGCTGCCATGTTTTTACATGTACATTGCAGCTGTGTGTGACATAGGTATAGCAGCATTTAAGTATGACATGAGGAGACTGTCAGAAATCCTTACATTTCCTAAAGCCTGGTACAACAGGAATCTGACACGAAGGCTGTTCTTGGGAGAGGAAAGTTTTGCCAATACAGGAGATGAAGGTATATAATTCACAGATGTAGTTGTATTCTTTTTATCAGAGGCTCTCCAAGGGGTAGTTTGTAAAACAATTAAGTTGAACATTATCTTTATTTATTGACTAAAATATATCCTACAGGTATTTATATTTATATTTTATTTCCAAGGTCAAAATATACCTCCAAGGTTTGTCTAAAATATGCCGATCAAACATCATACCAAATAATTTGTTTTTTTCACGGTTTGCAAATTTTAGTTTATTTTGCCGTTTTGATAACAGGCGTCAAATTAAAGACCAACAATATAATGTATTATATATTGTGTAACAGAAAACTGAAAGTTATCACAAAATATTTTTCTTTAGAAAACTGAAAGTAATCACAAAAAATACAAATCACAAAAGTTTTCTTTTGAAAACTGAAAGTAATCACAAAAAATACAAATCACAAAATATTTTCCTTTATATTTTGCTTACAAAATCGTTTACAGCCAGTAAGATTAACGGCTATACAGTTATATTTTTTCACACAGAATCATTTAATATCTACACTGAGTAAAATAACTGGCTATAGGGTACTTAAGAAACTTCTATATTATATTGAAATCCCTTGGAGTACCTCAAACATGCATGCTATTACTCTTGAAAAATTGTGATTCTAAAAATAACTTCTTGATGTGTTTTTTATTATTATTATTTTTTCATTCATTTCAACATGAACATGCTTCCATGTAATCAAATAATTTTGCATTTTAATTTTTCTTAATTTCCTAACAGCAAGCTAAAAGCTCTTTCAAAGCTTTTGCAGACCTTTTTTTTTATTATTATATTTGATTATTGTTTTGATACATATTATTTATTTTATTTGGTTATTTTATTTTTTGAAATACAATCATACTTCAATGTGTATTATTTTTTTTTACTTGAAAACAAACAAAATTCTTGCTAAGAAAAATTTGGATCTCAAAATTAAACAACAGCAGTCGTCAACCTCTTATTAAAGGCCACCTCTCATATCAGACCAAATATCAAAGCCATTAGATTCTTAAATATAGATTCTCCTTCAGTTGCCCGTGGGTTACGATATTTCTCCACTCAAGAGAGTTAAATTAAAAATTTTAATCACAAGCCTTCAGGCGAGTGGTTAAAATTTTAAATCTAACTCTCGCGAGTGGAGAAATATGGTAACCCACATGGGCAACTGAAGGAGAATTTGTTTCTCCCATTATTTAACACAAACTTTATTTCAAAATTTGAAATTAATGCACGAGACATTTTAATCCTCTAGAGGATTACAGATTTTTCCACTACTGGTTCAGCGGGGTTAAAACGACGTAATAATGGAAGAAATACTAATACAGTCAAATCTGCCCATGTGGTCACCTCTATTAAGCAGTCACCTGTATTAAAATGTCACATTTTTCCTTGTCTCCAGTTATAGAAAATTTCATATGAATTGAACCTCTTTTAAGAGGCCACCTGTCTTATAAGACCAAAAGGTGACCTCTTGCTACAGGTCTGACTGTAATTTGTCCCACTCAAGATAGGCCATCCCTCTTATAGTCCTCTCACCAAAAATCTCATTCCTCTTGTTATACCAGATTTCAGATAAATTGAGATAATTAAATTCTGGTATTAATTGTCCCCCTCCCTCATATAAGATCACTATTTTCATTCTAT
The DNA here is from genome assembly GCA_002080005.1 of Gigantidas platifrons. Taxonomy (NCBI): domain Eukaryota; kingdom Metazoa; phylum Mollusca; class Bivalvia; order Mytilida; family Modiolidae; genus Gigantidas; species Gigantidas platifrons. The sequence goes on from MJUT01058213.1 coordinate 296,747, forward strand.
TTCATTGACACGATATAGTTGAAATACTGCTATAGTATATGTTAAACACCAATCAATCAATCAATCTATCTATTTCATCACAGTACATAGTCATATACATGTAAATAAAATGTGTATGTATAATAATAAATATCAGTTATGAATGAAACAACGATATAACTGAAATGTTGTTGAAAGTGGCGTTAAACACCATAACCCCCGAACACTCGAAATGAAACATGTAAGTTTTATATTTATATATTATTCCTAGCCAAAAATATGCATTTATCTTTTATTCCGCAGAAGTAGCAATTAAATATTTATTCCTTATACTTTTAGAAACAGCTAATATTATATTGTATATTGCACTGCTTTGAATAGAAATCACGTGATATATGTATTAAACAACAAATGCAACAAAATATGTGCGCAAGTAAATTTATTGGTCAGGTTCTAACCAATTTTATATCGGCTATTGATCAGAAATATCTCATTTGGTTTTGAGCGCAAAAATTTTTCATAAATGATTATGAAAGAGATGGAGAATTTTTCTCTAATCAGCAGATTTCCTCCAATAGGCATATGGTGCATTAATTTTTGGCAATGTCCGTCTGTATTGTCCTGCAATTGGTTTTCTTTCAATAACTTAAGTTCCCTCAGTCCTCAAAATGAAAATTTGAATTCACTTGTCCGAATCAAATTCTTGAAGTTATTTTTATATACCGGTAGTTCTAAATAAAAACTGAAAATGAAAAATTTACTGGTCCGAACAAAGTTTTACTGGTCTTGTGCAGGAGATTGGATGCTTATTTTGTGGACTCAAGCTTTGTTTACAGACATAAAAGAATATTTTACTTCGTCTATTTTTGATTTACATTACAGTAGAGATACTTTTTTCAACGTGGGATACAGATCCATCGATTTCAGCATACCTGCTAACCTCTGAAAGTCAAAAATCAGGTCATGAACTGCATTGGACAAAAAACGCAGGTCATAGCACGTGACAGAGTTTATCTGTCTTCTTTTTTTTTTTCAAAACAAAGATAATATTTGACACATTAATGATATCAATTAAAAAAAATAATAATCATACATGCAAATTTAGTATATTGTGACATCTTGAAATTGCTGCACGTCTGTCCAATAGGTTATATTTATGTGCAGCCTAGTTGCATTGTGCACGTTTAAATTGAAAATACTTTAAAAAAAAATTGTATTTCTAAAAGTCTGGTATTTGTGCGAATTTATTTGTAAAATTAGTTCTTGCCATGATATACCTGAAATACTGCTAAAGTTGGCATTAAAAACCAATCAATCAATCACCTAAAAAAAGTAATGAAGTTGAGGTATGATTGTCCACTAATTTATTTGTTTTGAAATGTTGTTGTTTTCTTTTTGTGTTATGTAAAGACTGTTACTTTCAGAATGGGACAATTCATCGACGAGCTCAATGGGAGATGCAGGGTCGTTTACTCCTGCGTCTAAAATTTTTACTTCCTCTCCTGCACTTAATATTAATACCAGCGACAAAAAAACTAGAACTCATCATCGTAGAGGTTCGTCAGGTGACAAATTCAGGACTCAACTCAGTATGGAGCTTAAGAACGAGATAGACAGCCAAGTCAATAAAAGAGGTTGGGTCATCTTTTTTTCTCTCTCTCTCGTTCTCTCTTTCTCTCTAGATCTTACCTAGTGTTAGTTTTGTAAAATTAAAAATGATTAAAACAGAGTTTGTGAAATGTGTCAGTCCTGTCAGACGTGACCAGCAAAAGGACCGACACAAGATTGGTATTTTGCAATAGAAATTTATGAGGACTGATATTTTTTTCACTAGGACCACCAAACCCATATGCAATTTTGTGAACCCTGTTAAAAGTTTGATTATTTAATTGGGCATTGAGAAAGCTTTTTTCAAAATTAGATATTTATATCTTCGTTTATTTACTCACCATGCCAAAGGCCGGCCGACTGAGCTTCAAGTATCACTTAGTGTCCATCACGTCATAGTTAAGTTTTAAACATTTTAATTTATTAAATTTATCAAAATATTTCAAACAAATGGAATCAGTTTGGCTGAGATTATCTATGGTAAGAGGGGATCTCAGCCAAACTGATTCCATTCCGGGAGAGGAATTTGTATAAGTGTTTTACACTTGTTTTCCAATCCCTTTCTATTAATATCACTATGTAATGTCTTATATGTATTTTGTTGAATAAAATATAAGAGGGGATTGACATTTGTGCAAATGAAGTTGATCCTTGATTGGGGATGGTGCACATTTGTGCAGATGAAGTTGATCCTTGATTGGGGATGGTGCACATTTGTGCAGATGAAGTTGATCCTCGATTGGGGATGGTGTACATTTGTGCAAATGAAGTTGATCCTTGATTGGGGATGGTGCACATTTTTGCAGATGAAATTGATCCTCGATTGGGAATGGGGGCTAAAAAGGGGAAAATTAAATAAATATTTATTGTTTACAAAGTGATCGATACAGGCTCATCATAGCATCTTGTCTAATAGCAGACTTGAAACAGAGTTACCCTCAGTTTATGCTGTGTGTAGACATACAAATGTATGTATTTATTTGTTTAATCATCAGTAAGGGGGCCGTCTAGGTCGTGATCGTATTGTAGTGGGATTTACAACTACCTATGAAATCAACGTATATCTCACTACTGATGTTGTGAGTTCGAATCTCGATCAGGGCGAGATGTACAACATTATGTGATAAAGTTTGTCAGTGACTTGTGACAAGTTGGTGGTTTTCTTCAGGTCCTCTGGTTTCCTCCACCAATAAAATTGACTGCCACGATATAACTGAAATATTGTTTAAAGTGGCATTAAACACCATCAAACATAAATCACCAGTTAATTTATCTCTTGACAGATTCTAACAAAATTTAAATTTTACCGATGACTATATGTATGTCTGTACACTCGTCACATATTTTGTTTCGACTCAATGACTTGAGATTCCCCTACAGTAAATCATTTGAAATGTATATACAAGATCAGGGACCATAAAAGAAATGCCCAGTTTGATTTCCGACTTCATGGCTTTTTTCGTTTTGGATTATGCCCCTTGATTTTCTGAAAAGATACCTGTACATTTTGTATATTTTAACTGGAAGTGAAGAAAAAGGTATTTTTGTTGGGTGTTATTTTTGTCTTATACATGAATTTTATTGGTCATTAGGTATAACTGTTTGAGTATACAAAACATATTTGTGAACATTATAGGGAGATACATAATGAATCTGACATGTCGGAATTTTCGTTTGATATTTGTGATTTAATATATGGAAAAACAGTTTTGTTAATTTTTTTCTTGTTATTTTTGCTTTTTACATGGATTTTTGTTTTATAATGAGATCTGTGTCTGGTATTGGGGATTTAATATACTTGTGGACTGTATAATAAATAATAATGACAATCAATTTTGAAGGTCACGACAGACATTATCGCTTGTATCTCAGCAAGTTCGTCATGACGAGCTTGGATATTTGTGATAATGTCTGTTAAGGCCTTCAGAACTTACGTTATTGTTTTTTTCGGTGATGTCATCGTGTGTTTTACGTCAGATATAGATCGATAAACTTGTGCATGCGAGTTACGAAATTACCTAATATTTTTGTGGATCAAGGTCAGTTCAGTGATCCAGACTATCAGTGGCACACATTAAAGGGAAAATGTCCAATTTGTCAATAAATTTGAAAGACTTTTTATGCTTTATTTTGCTGAGCTTCTGTATATTGAATATATTTGATTTTATTTTTATCCAAGCACATTATTCACTTTCATAATGTACATACATACATTTATTTTGTATGGCTTAAATGTTGTTTAAAATCTGCATGATCTTTAAACTGAATGATCTGCTGAATGAAATGATGCTGCAAAATGATTGAAGCTGTTGTACTTTTTGTATTTGTAACAGGGGATCAATGTGGCCATGTGGTTAAGTGTAAAAAGACTGAACCCTTCGTAGTTTTTAGCTCACCTGACCCGAAGGGTCATGTGAGCTATTGCCATCACTTGGCGTCCGTGGTCCGTCCGTCCATCCGTAAACATTTCAATCTTCTTCTAGAGAACCACTGAAGCAAATGGGACCAAACGTGGTAGGAATGTTCATTTGCATGGTCTAACCGAGTGTTGTTACTTTCGTTACGATCGGTTATCCAACATGACTGCCAGGGGCTATAAAAGCCTCTGATTGGCTGAAATTTTTAATGACCTTCTCCGATACTACATGAAGGATGGAATTGAAAATTGTCATGAATGATCATTGCAAGCTGCTAACCAAGTGTTGTTAATTTTTGGACCGATTGAAAATCCAAGATGGCCACCAGCGGGGGACATAATTTAACATAGCAATCCTATGGGAAATATGTGAAACAAACTTCTTCTCAAAAACCACTGGATGGATTGGAACCATACTTGGCAGAAATATTCCTGACAAGGTTCTGATCAATTGTTGTTACTTTTTGTTCCGATTGGTTATCCAATATGGCTGCCAGGGGCCATAATAGCCTCTGATTGGCTGAAATTTCAAAGATCTTCTTCTCCGATACTACATGGAGGAGGGAATTGAAAATTGTCATGAATGATCATTGCAAGCTGCTAACCAAGTGTTGTTACTTTTTGGACTGATTGAAAATCCAAGATGGCCACCAGCGGGGCTGCTGTTACTAAAAATAGAAATTTCTTCAATTGTCCATTGCTGCTTTAGTTTAAACCAAAATGAGTTCAAATTTTAACTGCAGCTAAATGGCAAGGAGTAGTTTAACATATATTCCGGGTTTTTCTGTGCAAATTTTTCTTTCAGCCGATTTATGCCGATTATGCAAATTAGGCATATTTTGATAAACGATCACATTTAAATTTTCTCCTCTGAAACCGCTGAACCAAATTAAAGCAAATTTGGCTGGGATGGTCCTTCAATATGTGTCCGACAGTCCCGCCCTCCATTCAAAATAGCTGCTGTTACTAAAAATAATAATTTCTTTAGTTGTCAATTTCTGCTTTATTACAAATCAAAATGAACTCAATTTTAACTGCAGCTACATGGCAATGAGTAGTTTAACATATATTCTGGGTTTTTCTGTGAGATTTTTTCAGCCAGTTTATTCCATTTAGGAATATTATGAGATAAAAATCACAGCAAAATCTTTTACTCAGAAATTTGAGTTGAAATGATCTTTGGATGACCCACTTTCAAAATTATGTGTAACACCCCCTTTTCTATCAACTTTAGATGTCAAATTGAAAACCAGGTGAGCAATTACAGGCTCCTGGGAGCCTCTAGTTATATTTGTAGCAGGGGGCCAATGTGGCCACATGGTTAAGTGTAAAAAGAATGAACCCTTCGTAGTTTTTGTATTTGTAACAGGGGGCTAATGTGGCCATGTGGTTAAGTGTAAAAAGACTGAACCCTTTGTACTTTTGTATTTCAATGTAAAATGACATCTTAATTTGTTACCAGGGGTCTGTGTGACCAAGTGGTTAAAGGTGATAACTTCTGACCTCAAGCCTAACACCAATAATTTGAGTTGGTATCATAGTGCTTCGGATTCCTCCACCAATAAAACTGACCGCCACAATATAGCTGAAATATTGTTGGATTTAAAGGCTTTAAACACCATTACCATAACTCCCTAACTACTTAAGAAATAAATCATGGAAGCCAGAATGTGTTGGGAGTTTTAACATGGATTGGCGGATATTAGTATTTTATCCCGAGCCAGAAGTGAGGAATAAAATTTACTAATATCCGCCAATCCATGTTAAAACTCAAAACAAATCTGACTTCCATGATTTATTTCGATTCTGATATGTCTAAGAGTACAAATACGGTAGTATACTTTGATTGGAAGACGGTAATTTATACATACTCTTGCGGAAAATGTCGCACACAATTTATGTAACTCGAATAATACTGTGCCCTCTATCAGCATTATTCGGGTCATAATTTATGCTGCCAATGGAAACGTCAGTCACATTCATCGGCGCATATGCTAATGAGATAATACGAAGAAATAATTCTGGTTTTTTTTAACAAAGGGAAAGAGTGAGGTCATGTTAGAATATGATTTCATTATTAGGTTCCCTTGTGTAAAATCTCTTATCTGAGTGTTAGTAACCAAGTGTTTTGTTATTGGCTGCATTTTCAGTGTGTTTGTTTCAATGTTATGAATGTGCATTTTGCAACTGATTAGTTGATTATTAAATAAAATATGAAATGAATATATTAAAATTTACAGGGCCTAAAATAATTAAGCGTAAGTTTTACCTAAGGAAACCTATTTAGCACAAACGGAAGTACAGTGTAACCTACATTGTATTAAAACATGCTTGTTGTATGTCCCTTGTATTTTATTTTATAGCCATTATAATCTTGAACTTGCTATGTTGTGTGCTTTTGTTGAATGCTTGTCAATTTCATTCCATGAATGTCTACCCGCTGACTGTTGTTTCAATGAACTGGCATTATAAAAATCTAACTCAGCCTGTTGGTCTAGTACAAAGCGGGCATCATCATCATCTTATTGAAAATTCACTTATTCTTGCCATGATTTAGCTGAAAAATTGCTGAATTGGCATTAAACAACATCACAATCATTCCATGAAAGATATTCTTAAAACATTTATCATATATATGTATTCAATACCCTTCATCATTGTGCTTATGTTTACATGTAAAGATTTTCATAAAATGTAGTACTTACCTGCCTCTTAAGGGACCATCTTGGTCGTGATAGTATGGTAGTTGGATTTACAACTGCCTGTGCAATTTATGCCTATCACCACTAAAGCTGTGAGTTCAATCCTGTTCATGGCGATGTGTACTCGACAAAACATTATGTGATAAAGTTTGGCAGTGACTTCGACAGGTTGGTGGTTTTTGTCTGGGAACTCCGGTTTCCTCCACCAATAAAACTGACCGCCACAATATAACTGAAATATCATTGAAAGTGGCATTAATCACCATTAATCAAGCCAAACCTGCCTCTTTAAAATGAAGAAACTTTGTCATATCAGAAAGTTGAAAGTCATGTTCGACCAAGCTTTTTTACCTTATTTTAGTTCTGTACTTTCTTTCCATGTTTGTTATTGCCATTGTTAGTCTGTGTAATATTGCATTTTCTTTCATTTCTTATTGCATTTTCTTTCATTTCTTATTGCATTTTCTTTCATTTCTTATTGCATTTTCTTTCATTTCTTATTCCATTTTCTTTCATTTCTTATTTCATTTTCTTTCATTTCTTATTTCATTTTCTCTGTAATGATTATACCAAGGTTTTTCAAGTTAAACTGTTAAACAATCAAACACAAGGCATTTTATTGTTAAACCATTCATTTTGGAAAACCATGGTATAAATGATTTGTAAGATGAAGACATGCAATATCACATCTAGGTCGTTGATTATTGCACGGCTTTCTGAGAGTAATAAAACTACAGCCCAGATTTACAGTGTACAATATCTCGTATCTGCATGTACTATTTCATAGTTCTTCATTGTTGCTTATATTCTGGTATATAAACCATGAATAGATCAAAGGAAAAGAATGCATTCATGTTACAACATTTCTTATTAGTCTGTGTAATTTTGCATTTTCTTTCATTACTTATCATGTGAAATTTAATTTTTTCAATTTTTTTCTACAATAAAAGTCATGAATTGAAATTGCCTATTTCTTGAGGTTGAATTTGAAAGTTTTCAAGATTTGTTTTTTTTTGTAAATTTGTAAATATTTATCTGTAAGCAACCATATTGGGGGCCACATACAGCAATGATTTCTCCTGAACAAGAGGAGATAACCATGGATGGTTTACTATAAATGTGAATATAAACACCTCAGCTCAGCAAAACTATCAAACACCTGAATGCTGATTAGGAATGGTCAGAGTTATATTGTATGGGAAAACAGTACAGTAATTTGAGTAAAAAATGCCCATGCTGTCATCTCTATTAAGTAGTCACCTGTTATAAAAGGTCACCTTTTTCTTGTCCTGTCATAGAACATTTTAAATGAATTGAACCTCTTTTAATAGGTTAAAAGACCACTTTTTCTTTTGATAAAAAAAATGACCTCTTAATATAGGTTTGACTTTAATGAAATACCACCTCAAAATTAATGATTACATTTGTTTTTGTATAATTTTCTGTGCCAAAAATAAAAGTGATTCACACAGCATACATTCACAAAATGGCAATACAATAGTAGTGTATGTAATTACAAACAACTAGCGAAGAAACTAAAATCTCCCAATTGTAAACTTTACATTCCTAAAAGTCTCAAGAAGAGTTTCATGGAAATAGGTTTAAAGTGCACTGGTTTTATATTTTGTGTACACAATATACTTGCTGACCTATCACTTGAAAGGGACAGTTGGAAATTTATGTAGTTGTAATAAGCCACAGCTTATTATAGAGGAGTGTAATTTCAATACAATATATATATATATATGGAAAAATAGATATACCTATATATCAATACCTTTTAGTTACAATATCATTCATTTGCATTTATTTAAGAATTTGATGTAACCTTTTATAGTTTTATTGACGTTGACCGATGTACAATAGTGCTTCATATGAAAAATATACTTCTGTCAGCACTTTTACAACCATATAACACTGACAACAATTGTATTCAATACTTATAGTTACATTTTTTCATTATTAAATACAATTAAAAAGTATTATACTAGTCCTGACTCCATATGTTCAGTGGTTGCTATTGTGTGTAGTAATTTAGTTTTCATGACTTTGAAAATAGTCCCTAGAAGTGGGCGTGGTTGAATTGTTATGCATTTCATTGACTGACAATATTTCAATTCCAAAGTCACAAGTCAACTTTTTGATCAATCACATGAGCCTTTTTAAATGAAATGAACATATAATATAACTTTAAAATAAGGCCTTACTGTATTTTACCTTTATATACCCAGTATACATTTTCAGGAATATATAACAGGAAAAAAATGGATGGTTGGTTTGGTTTATGGTGTTTAATGCCACTTGCAACAATATTTTAGTTATATTGGTGGAGAAAACCGAATTACCAGAGAAAACCACCGACCTGTCGAAATCCTGTTTTCTGTATAGGCTTACTTTTTATTGAAATATCATAATTCATCAGATGTAAAAAAAACAAATTGTAAATTAATTCATTTCTTTGACAAGCAAGAGTACGTCAGGTAATCACATTTCTTCTTTGATGAACTGTTATGTAAATTTTTCTGAAATGAAAGTAACATGTAACTGATGACTTGTTAAACACAAATATAATGGACTATATACATAAACTTACTAGTATTTACTTTAAAATTGGTGCTTTTCCAATTTTAACTGTGAAAAAAATTGCCTATTAAACCTGTAGTCAATATACAGATTAATAGACAATACAATATGGTACTGATAAATATAGTAAGTGTCTATGCACCAACATTGCTTCCACTTCCGTTTCTAATGTAATCATCGTCTGCTACAGCAAGCTTCCTCCTACCAAATATTGTATCCATCACTGACATTTCATCCCAATTTTTGCATACCAAGCCCTCAATGCCTGTTACATGAAGTTGTGCACAGACTTATAAAACATGTCAACATCAACAAAATATGTAGGTTACATTTTCACCATTCCTTTTATTAGATATATTGTTCTTGTTATTTTAAAATTTTTACATCGTAGAAAAGAAGATTGATTTATCTTTCTATTGATACCAAATTTACATAGAGAAACATTTTTTTCACAATGTAGTCGCCCTCGCAATGGTAAGGTGCGCAATCTTATAATACAGCTCTGTACATCTCTACATGCATTGTAACTTCATTGACTAAAAATAAATAAATTTGGTTTTCATTATCAGGATCAATGTCAGCCCCTCAGTCACCAACAGACATGGTCAATAGTGATTCAGGCAGTGCACCAATCACTAAACCTTTGTCTAAACATAGAGCTAGTATAACACCATCAGAGACTCCTAGAAACAAGAGGCGAGTGTCTGGGACTGCAGTACCTAAACCATCAAGTTCCTGGGAGACGTTAGTTATGTTTGCTGTTAATTTGTCACAGTTAGATCTGAGGGTGAACATGAGTAATGTGATGGGAAATACAGTGTAAGTACCAGGTTCACAATGACTTGATCACAGTCACTCAGACAATGAGTAAAGTGATGGGGAATACAGTGTAAGTACCAGGTTCACAATGACTTTATCACAGTCACTCAGACAAGGAGTAAAGTGATGGGAAGTACAGTGTAAGTACCAGGTTCACAATGACTTGATCACAGTCACTCAGACAATGAGTAAAGTGATGGGGAATACAGTGTAAGTACCAGGTTCACAATGACTTGATCACAGTCACTCAGACAATGAGTAATGTGATGGGAAATACAGTGTAAGTACCAGGTTAATGATGACTCAATCACAGTCACTCAGACAATGAGTAAAGTGATGGGAAATACAGTGTAAGTACCATTTTCATGATGACTTGATCACAGTCACTCAGACAATGAGTAATATGATGGGGAATACAGTGTAAGTACCAGGTTCACAATGACTCAATCACAGTCACTCAGACAATGAGTAAGGTGATGGGGAATACAGTGTAAGTACCAGGTTCATGATGACTCAATCACAGTCACTCAGACAACAAGTAAAGTGATGGGGAATACAGTGTAAGTACCAGGTTCACAATGACTTGATCACAGTCACTCAGACAAGGAGTAAAGTGATGGGAAATACAGTGTAAGTACCAGGTTCACAATGACTTGATCACAGTCACTCAGACAATGAGTAAAGTGATGGGGAATACAGTGTATGTACCAGGTTCACAATGACTTGATCACAGTCACTCAGACAATGAGTAATGTGATGGGAAATACAGTGTAAGTACCAGGTTCAAGATGACTTGATCACAGTCACTCAGACAATGAGTAAAGTGATGGGAAATACAGTGTAAGTACCAGGTTCACAATGACTTGATCACAGTCACTCAGACAATGAGTAATGTGATGGAAAATACAGTGTAAGTACCAGGTTCACGATGACTTGATCACAGTCACTCAGACAATGAGTAAAGTGATGGGGAATACAGTTTAAGTACCAGGTTAATGATGACTCAATCACAGTCACTCAGTAAGTGAGTAATGTGATGGGGAATACAGTGTAAGTACTAGGTTAATGATGACTCAATCACAGTCACTCAGTTAGTAAGTGAGTGAATGTTGTTTAACACCAAGTGAGTAATTTTTCAACTGTATCGTAACGAGAACAAGTTGCATTTCAATGAGGTGATGATGCTGCCCTATTCTTACTAGATCACAATAGTCCTATCTCACTGAAGAATGTTGCTCCACTCACGACACATTATCCTGATTCCTAGCCAACCAGTTAGTCCTATCTCACTGAAGAATGTTGCTCCACTCACGACACATTATCCTGATTCCCAGCCAACCAGTTAGTCCTATCCCACTGAAGAATGTTGCTCCACTCACGACACATTATCCTGATTCC
>MJUT01058213.1:324709-338057 GCA_002080005.1 Gigantidas platifrons
ATGTCTTACAGAACTGATATATTTAATTTTCATGCTCTCTATGTACAGATATTAGAATGTCTTACAAGACTGATTCAGAGAAGAAGAAAGTAACAGACCCTACTGCTGCTTTAAAGGAAGATTGGAGAGAATTCAACTGTAAATTCTGGAAGTTAGAACCCACTGTCAGGTAATGCACAATGTTAGTGATGTGTCTTGAAATATAAATTTTATTTGGTTTTCTTCCATAGAAACCAGTGCAGATACAACGTTATCTGAGCCTTTCCCAAGTTTTGAGCATACACTTTATATTTTAAGACACTGTATATTGTTTTAATGCTGAAATGTAATCTTTTTAGAAACCTCTTGGCCATTAATTGACACTAGAAGGATGATCTATGTGTGGTCCATGTTGTACACGATATACTCTTTCTATATATGGTACCTTTTATTGAATATGCAAATTAGCCAGGTTTTTATCTTGTCTGCGATGATAGTCACCAAAGGAGAGAGATATAGTTATTGATTTTCTGTCTGCAGCAGCATTAATAATTTCAAGTTTTTGTGATTAGGTCAGTTTCTCTATTACCATACAAACTGTGTCACCTGACCTTGACCTCATTTTCCCAGTCAACTGACTTAGTTAAATTTATGTCACATATTCATGACAAGGTCAATTCCTCTATTACCATATAACCTAGGCTCAGCATATTTAGTCCATACAATGATCATGGAGGTTACATGTCAGCCAGGCTCATGTCACTTAACCTTGACCTCATTTTCACTGTACTTATTTAAAATTTGGTGTTTCAGATTATTACATTGGGCCAGTAAGGAGATAGACCCTGTAGGTGTGGACTATGTTTTACAGAAGTTAGGATTTACTCATGCTAGAGTCACCATTCCCAAGTGGATGCAGCGTGGATTCATGGATCCACTTGATAAATTCCTGTCTATACTCATTGAATATCTTATAACAGTATTGAGAGAGAAACCTAAAGAGCCAACAGAGGGAGAAAGTTAAAGATTATAGATAAATTTACTCTAAAATTGTGTCAAATATTGAGAGAGAAACCTAAAGAGCCAACAGAGGGAGAAAGTTAAAGATTATAGATAAATTTACTCTAAAATTGTGTCAAATATTTTTTATATAGAACTTGTATTTAAGAAAAAATACTACATACATGGTACAAAAGGAAGGCACTGAAAATAGGGTAACCACCCATAATAGCGATTTCATTTTCCCTGCTTCATTTCCACGAGATATTTTAGACCTCCAACCACTGTAGTAATAACGCCACGAGATAGCTGAAATACTGCTAAAGTTGGCGTTAAACACCAATTAATCAATCAATCATTCCCCGGGTGGCGTGTATGTTTTAATGAAGCAATCTTAGCTTTTATTTATATTAGGTATCATTATTTGTATTCTTTTTGAAACAAAAAAGGGTAAATTGAAACTTAATAGAAGGAAAAGGTACTGAAATTAAAGAAGTGGAAATTATAAAGGCAATTTGACATTCCATTGTACATGTATTAAAATTTTGTAAATATTGACTTAGATTTGTTTGTGTAAATATTACTCAATTTTTTTAATTGATTACAATTTCAATTAAAAAGTCTATAAGGTTTGAGTCAGTTTAACTAATAATATTTTTTTTTTAAATGTCCATTTTAAAATAGTTTTACCCAACAGTCTTCTTGGGTATTATTTGATTATTTAATGGATAATTTAAATGTTTTTTAGCAAGATTTTTCTCTAAATTAGCATATTTTCCAAGTATAGATATTATTATTTTTGTTTTTTTTTCTCTTTTTTTTTCCCTTTTCAATAAAGAGGTAGCAGGGTATTAATGATAACATTATTTTTTTTTTTTGCATATATAATGTGCTTATAATGCGATTAAAAAGTCAAATTTTGTTTAAATAAGATTTTAAATGACGTCAAGCGAGACAAAAAGTTATTATTTCTTTAAAGGAACATCAGGATATTAATGAAAACATTTGTATATATATACAGACAAATCTGCCCATGCGGTTACCTCTGTTAAGCAGTCACCTGTATAAAAAGGTCATATTTTTCTAGTCCTGTCATAGAAAATTTCATATGAATTGAACCTCGTTCAAGAGGTCACCTGTCTTATAATGCTACTTTTTCTTTGTCTCAAAGGTGACCTCTTAATATAGGTTAGACTCTATATATACATTTGTATATAATGATACCAATATAGGTTGAATAATCATGTTTATAAATTATTAGGTTTAAAATTGCATTTAATACATATATCATATCACTATCATTCAATAGGGCTTTGTATATATCTGCAGATTTTTATTTATTTATTTGTATATTTTGCAAACAAAGAAAAAAGAGATGTACATTTTAAAAAAGAATAATAGTGAAAGTAATTAGATTTGATTTGATACATTGTTAGAATGGATTGTTGATTAACTATGCAATGAAATGGGAAAAAAAGATCCTTCTTATTTTTACAGAAGGTACGTACTGTTCATTTTTGAAGTAAAAAGTGTTAGATTATTTTATATTTCAATGGACTGATCTGAACCCCCCCCCCCCTTTTTCCTCTCAGCAACATCTCCTCTTGGGGCTCCGGGTACTCAGGTTTTTCCACCAGTAAAACTATTCACAACGATATAGCTGAAAGTGGCATTAAACACAAAAACCGTCACACTAGTACTATAACAGATGGAAGTTTATTATGTGAAAAGAAATTATTACAAACTTGCTGATCAATGGTAAACCAGTTTGTAAAATTTGTGAAATAAATAAGTCAATAATGAAATTAAGATCATTTATACAGTTTACATAAGAGATTTATTTTGTAGTTAGAACAGGTTGTTGTCTTTAAAACATTGACATTGTCCTAGTTTAATTGACCACCTTTACCTACCATGCAATATCTACTGGAGAAATTCTCCTAAATCTGGACCCCTCCATCAGGTGTTGGTTCACATGTACAATGAACCATTAAAAAAGATCATGTGTATTATTTTTATGTGCTTGAACTGTAATTCAGGTTATGAAAATATTAAAAATCATTTCATTATATATAGTCATAGTAGTTTATTTTTCTTGATACCATGTAGTTTTGTCGCCATTGTTAACAACATTTAAATTTAGTCATGGTTTGTTCTGAATTATGTGTTAATTACTGTATTTAGTTTTGTATGATACAGATTATGTATACTGCTAGGAGTCTGCGACATTATTTGTTAATTACTGTATTTATTTTTTTTATGATACTCATTATGTATGCTGCTAGGTGTCTGGGACATTTAAGTTTTTCTCATGTCTGGATGTCCGTCCATCCGTCTGTCAACATACCCCATTTGGTTTCCACTCAATAAACTAAGTTCCCCTTATTAAAGTCAAATCATTGAAATTTATTCACAAGATCATGGACTATAAAATGAAAGCCTAGTTACAACTTTTTCTGTTCTGGAGTAACTCCCCTGATTACTTTAGTTTGAAGCGAGGGTATTCATGTCCTATGGAGTTATGCCCCTGATTACTTTAGCTTGAAGCGAGGGTATTCATGTCCTATGGGGTTATGCTCCTGATTACTTTAGCTTGAAGCGAGGGTATTCATGTCCTATGGAGTTATGCCCCTGATTACTTGAGCTTGAAGCGAGGGTATTCATGTCCTATGGAGTTACACCCATGATTACTTTAGCTTGAAGCGAGGGTATTCATGTCCTATCGAAACATTCTTCCATTTTTCATAATTTTCGTACTAATATTATACACAAGATAATAAAGCTTTTATGATACTGTTAAGATCAAATTCTGAAAGGACCATGGAAGGAGTGTGTGTTATATATAGATGTGTGTTATACACTGTCAATTGATTGGTTGAGAGCAGTTTGTAATGTATAGTATATTGTTATATTTTCTTTATTAAGTTACATGTATTAAGCATTTATGAATATTTAAATTTTTTAATTTATCTATAAATTTGTCCATGTTTGGTGTCCATTGACATAGATTAGTCACGAACAAACATGTATACCAGTATTCATGTAGAAAACATATCTGACTGGAAGTAATGACCAGAATACTTACTCTTATTAATTGTGATCTAGTCTTACGTTTATGAAATTTTGGAGTACAATTTTTGCACACTTACTAATAAACTGAGTTTTGTACTCGTGCTTGAAAAACATCCAATCAGAACGTCATATCTATTAAATTACTCTTATTAATTGTGATCTAGCCTTACACTTATGAAATTTCGAGTACAATTTTTGCAAACTTACTCATAAACTGAGTTTTGATATCATACTCGAAAAACATCCAATCAGAACTTCATATCTATTATATTCAGTATACTGATTGGACAATTTTGGAGTATGTGTATGAAATTTGTACTCACGAGTTTTATGACCATGACATCAGAACTTATTATATAGTAGATACAGTGATTGGCTGTTTTGAAAGTATTAGTACAAAAATTGTACTCAAAAGATTTATGACTTTCATGCTATAATTCTTTTCCTTGGATAATGTAAATAACTTACGATTTTTAGTTTGTAGTATTTTTATATTATTATAGCTATTAATATTGTGTATTTAAGAAAATTCAAATAATACTCTTGACACAAAATGTATATATTTAGACATTTGTACTGGATTGTATAAATAAACTAGATAATTACAACCCAGTTAATGAGAATATAAAAGTAGTTTAGTGCACACGACATGTTTCTGGAATAACCTTCATCAGGTACGCTCAAAATCGAAAAAAAATGGTAAAATTAATGTTCATGCTTCTTTTTTTCGTTTGATATGGAATTCAGTAACAAACTTATTACTGTGTCCATGTTCATTTTGTTATGCTAATGTGGTCATTTCTAAAATATGTCATCACACGTACAATTCTTCTACAGACATAGAGTTGTGACAGAATGTACCAGTCACAATTAAGTGTATATTTTGCTGTTAATAGGTTATAAATAGGTTTTTAGTGGCGTTCGTGTTGCTCAACTTTTAGTTGTGGAATCAATGTAGAGTATGATCATAATCTGTCACCTTGTTTTTGTACAGAAGGATCAGTATATTTAATTTTCAAGGAGTTCATAACTGCTTGTATGTGTAGAGTATAATATAAAGCACTTAATGGAGAAATCTTTATTTTGGTGGATTACAGTACCGATTTAAAAAAAAAGTAGATCAAAGGTTATATTACGTATGATATATGCTATTTAGTACATGTATTATTCTTTACTTTTGTGCAATATATAGAATTTGTCATATATTTTTTATATGTTGGTTTTTTTTTGTTTTTTGTTTTTTGTTTATTATTTATTGTTTGTGAAAATGTGTATGAAATTGAATAACTACCATATGTCTATAGCGCAATTAGAACTTTAATTATGCTGTATTTTATAATGTTTTGTTTAAAAAATAAATCATCAAAGCCAGAATGTGTTTTGAGGTTTAATATGGGTTGGCGGATATTAGTATTTCATCCCGAGCTTGATGCGAGGGATAAAATTTTCTAATACATTGTATCTGCCAACCCATGTTAAAACTCAAAACACATTCTGGCTTCCATGAATTATTTCGATTCTGATATGTCTAAGAGTACAAATACGGTAGTATACTTTGATTGGAAGACGGTAATTTATATTTACGTTTGCGGACAATGTCGCACACAATTTATGCTGCCAAATTCGAGCAGACGATAATTCATCAACATGAACATTTACGACGGGAAAGTCAGTCATGTGCACTATGTGCTAAAGAGATTATACCCAATCGATAAATCGCTCGTTTGTTTACAAAGCGAAAGAAGGACATCATGTTAGAATAGGTAGTAAATTTTATTTAGAAGATAAAGAAGATATTACTAAATTGAATAACTTGTATCGGATTCCATTATATTTTTTTTTTAGAACCATAAAATTTGTTTTAAATTATATATACCGTATGTCAAAACAGAAAAAAACATCAATCTGTCATATTTTCCACACAAAAAAAAAAACAAGCATCTATAACTTAAATGTTTAAAGTATATCTGTTATATGAAGATATGAACACAGTCAAACATATATTGAGCTATCTCCCGCCACGATATAATGGAAATATTGTTGAAAGTGGCGTTAAACGTCATAACACTAACACTAATTGAACTATTACCTTTTGGACAAGGAAAAAAAATTGTCGCTCAAGACAATTGACTGCTTATTGAAGATCAGTCCATCAGTTCTGGTCCATAGTGATTTGCATATTACTGTTACCAGGAAGGTAATTTAATAGAAAACATAGGGGAGTTTAATACCAGTAATCTAATACAATTACAATGGGACAAATTTTGAGTGACCGATGACTGTTTGTGAGGGGAACTCTTATTTGAATGAAAATAACACGTAAATCCAGTCAGGAGGTTTTAAAACTGGCTGTGTAGAGCAGGTGACTGCTAAGGAACGTTTTACTGTTCTCTTTTCATGTACTGTAGTCTGTATGGTGAGTGAGTGATTGTTGCTTAATGCCAACTGGCATGTACTGTATGTCATGGATCACAACTAGTAAAATTGTGAGTTATATGGGACTTTGATACAACACAATTCTAACTTGAAATGGTGTATAAGATTTGATAATGTTATTTAGTAACTAGGAAGATGTATATGAATTAGGTATGGAAGTGCACAGGACCGTATTTTTTTCAAATTTTCTTTTTCTTGACATTAATTGCTTATTTATGTAAAATGATTGTCATGTATATGTTTAACTTAAACAAAATATGATACAGTAAAACCTGCTTTAGTGACCACCTCTATTAAGCAATAACTTTTATGTGACTTTAATTTTTATTTCCCTTCATAGTCCATTTCATATCAATTAACCTGTATTAAGTGACCACCTGTCTTATGTGACCACATTTCACTGTTCCGTTGAGAGGTCACATAAGACAGGTTTGTCTGTATAGATAGCATAGTCAAACAATTTGTTTTGAAAAGAAGATTCCCATTTTGTTTGGAAATGAAGCCATCAAATGAGTTGCAAACAATGCTTTATGTGGTTCACATTTTTTAAAAAGAAGATTGATTCACATTTTCTTTGTAAATGAAGCTATTAGATATGTGACAACAATAATTTATTTGATTCACATTTTTATTTAAAGAAGATTGATTCCCATTTTGTTTGTAAATGAATAATTTATTTAATTCACATTTTGCTTGGACATGTGATGCTAAATTTAGATTTATTTAAGTCTTTTAAAGCTTGCTGGTATTGTTTTTATGTTTTTTGTCCAACACAGTTACATATAATACTTACTTGTTATGCATATGCATATGAAATATTTTATATGATTTGCATATGCATATTAAATGTTTCAGGCGATTTACATATGTATATGAAACATTTATATTATCTGTATATGTATATGACATGTTTTAAACAGCTTACAGGGTGTATGATTATACTAATACTGGAAGCAAGATTTACTTGTTAAAGTAATTAACAGAGATTATGTTATTTGTTAAATATTATTTCCAAAATAAACATTGTCAAACCCCGTTTTGTTGCTTGTTTCAATCATCAAAGAATGATGTTGTCTAGTGGGTTAAGGCAATCAATTGTCTAAATGCAAAATATCCTTTCCATAATGAAGTGTAAATTCATGTCCAACCCTGTGATATTTGCTTGCATTGTTCTTTACATGACAAAGCTCACCATTTACTGATCACCGCTGGTGAAGGTTCTCTGAGAGCTTAGACTTTATCAACAGTTCATTGTGATGTGTCCCTTCCTTGTTCCCTAGGTGACAATTTACTGACCACCACTGATAGAGGTTCTCTTAGAGCTTAGACTTGTTCCACAGCTCATTGTGATGTGTGCCTTCCTGGTTCCCTCAGTGACAATTTACAGACCACCACTGGTAGAGGTTCTCTTAGAGCTTAGAATTTATAAACAGTTCATTGTGATGTGTGCCTTCCTGGTTCCGTCAGTGACAATTTACTGACTACCACTGGTAGAGGTTCTCTTAGAGCTTAGACTTTATAAACAGTTCATTGTTATGTGTGTCTTCCTGGTTCCCTCAGTGACAATTTACACACCACCACTGGTAGAGGTTCTCTTAGAGCTTAGACTTTATCAACAGTTCATTGTTATGTGTGCCTTCCTGGTTCCGTCAGTGACAATTTACTGACCACCACTGGTAGAGGTTCTCTTAGAGCTTAGAATTTATAAACAGTTCATTGTGATGTGTGCCTTCCTGGTTCCCTCAGTGACAATTTACTGACCACCACTGGTAGAGGTTCTCTTAGAGCTTAAACTTTATAAACAGTTCATTGTTATGTGTGCCTTCCTGGTTCCCTCAGTGACAATTTACTGACCACCACTGGTAGAGGTTCTTCAAGAGCTTAGACTTTATAAACAGTTCATTGTTATGTGTGCCTTCCTGGTTCCCTCAGTGACAATTTACTGACCACCACTGGTAGAGGTTCTTCAAGATCTTAGACTTTATAAACAGTTCATTGTTATGTGTGCCTTCCTGGTTCCCTCAGTGACAATTTACACACCACCACTGGTAGAGGTTCTCTTAGAGCTTATACTTTATCAACAGTTCATTGTTATGTGTGCCTTCCTGGTTCCCTCAGTGACAATTTACACAACACCACTGGTAGAGGTTCTTCAAGAGCTTAGACTTGATCTGCAGTTCATTGTTATGTGTGCCCAATCTAATTTTAATTATATTGATGTGTGCCTTCCTTGTTCCCTACAGTGACAATTTACTGACCAACGCTCGTAGATGTTCTCTTTGATCCACAGTTCATTGCGATGTATGCTTTCCTGGTTCCCCCAGTGACATAATTCATAATTTACTGTCCATCGCTGGTAATGGTTCTCTTAGATCTATTATTCATGGTGATATGTACCTGTCTTGTTCCTTAAGTGACTAATTTTCACCAACTTACCACAGCCGTTTGTGTTCTATTAGAACTTGGGCTTGCATGTTCCACAATTGACTGATGTGTGCATGCTTTGTTCCATAAGTGACAAAGTTCTCCATTTACTGACCATTGCTGGTAGGTGGTTTTCTATAACTTGGGTTTGATCCATGTACAGTTAACTGTAATGTGTGCCCGACTTGGTCCTTTAGAAACTAGCTCACCATTTACTTACGAGGGCTAATATGGGTTCTGAGCTATGAATTAAGATTGATCCACAGTAAACCGGTATCTGTGTTTGTATGTTCTGTAAGTGAAGAGCTCACCGTTTACAGTTGAATCTGGTTATCTCGAAGTTCACCGGACGTTGAAAAATTTCGAGTTATTCGACTTAAGGAACGTAAGTTTGACAAATGTGGATGCAAACTATTGTTGTCGATCCTTTACAATATATCGATCATCATTTGTACGTATTTTGTTGGTATATTTAACAGTGTCAGTTCGTTTGTGGAATTTAATATCATGATGTGTGAACTTTGCAGTATAAAGGATTTTATTGTCCATTGAGTTTTACCCCTGTTATGCCTCTTTGGACTTAGAAATTTTGAGACAATTCAGTATGCACTTTAACATAGCAAAATCTCCTACATGATTATTCAGAAGTTCATGAAACTTTGTACATTGCACGATCCTAATATGAAGATGTGCATATTAGTAGGATATCCTGGTCCATTGAGTTTTACCCCTGTTATGCTTCTTTGGACTTGCAACTCTTCTGGCAGTCTATGAAAGTTTATGTGTTGTTAGATCCACATGTGCCGATGTTGCCAGAATTATGAGTCTAAAAGTTGTGTTCCAAATATGTTTTAGCTCAATTAAGATGATTCCATATGGGGACGCGGGGGTATTAGTCCCGCGTAGCGGACAGTTAAGGTATTCCATTTATGTATCAAAGCGGGACTCCTGCGTCCAACAGTACCTCTAGTTATTTCCGTTTCTTCTGCTTCCGGATTTAAATGAAAGTTCTGCTCTGAAATCTGAGTAGTATATGTCTTCATTTTCCATAAATCTGTCAAGTCGGGACTTCAATGTATTTAGAGATGGTGCATTTGTTATATTTTCTGGCAATTTGTTCCATATTTTTGGCAACTCTTACAGCAAAACTATGCTTCCTTATGTTGGTTTTAAATCTCTGTTCCATTATTTTATTGGGATTAATTCTTGTGCTATATCTTATTTCAGAGTCTGTCATTAACTTAAGTACATTACAGGCATCTGGGTCATATTTCTTATGAACGATTTTGTAGGCCTCTATTAGATCTCCCCTTATTCTTCTATATGCTAATGTTGGTAGTTTTAGTTTATGTAGTCTCTCTTTGTAACTCGAGTTTCTTAGTGCAGGTATTTGTTTTGTCGCTCTTTTTAGTACACTTTCTATTTGGTCAATTATCCCCTTTTTGTATGGAGCCCAGACTGAGTTTGCATAATCCAGATGGGATCTTACCATGAATTTATAAAGAGGTAGAAAAGTATCCACCTTTAAATATTTGAAGGACCTACGGATAGCAGCAAAAGTGGAGTTTGCTTTTTTGATCTTTTCTAGTGCATGTTTTTCAAAAGTCAGTTCTTCGTCAATAGTTACCCCTATATCTTTTTCTTCGCTTACTCTCTCAATTTCATGCCCAAGTAGTATATATTTCTGTGCATTTTGGCTCTTTTTTCCTCTTCATATGTATATGTTTGCATTTCTCTGGATAGAATTTCAGTAGCCAATTCTCACTCAATTTTTCTATTTGTTTAAGGTCTACTTGAAGTATTTCGGGGTCTCTTAAATTTATATAATTCTGAAGATTTTAGTATCGTCCGCAAATAGATAAGCCTCCGAATATACGCTACCTTCTAAGGTAAGTCATTAATGTATAATACAAACAGAATCGGTCCTAGTACTGATCCTTAGGGAATTCCTGATATCACTTCTTTCCACTCTGATTGTTCTTCATTTATGGAAACGCAACCTATGAGAAACCCCTCTATCCATCCCAATATTGGGTCTGTTATGCCAAAATTTTCTACTTTTTTAATAGCCTTTTATGGGGCACTATCGAAAGCTTTCATGAAGTCAGTGTATATGTAGTCAACTTCTAATCCATCATCTATCGCTTCTGTCCATTTGTCTAACACTTCTAGTAACTGTAGAGTTGTTGATCTTTCTTTGATGAAACCATATTGTTTATCTGAGAAGAGCTTGTTTTTGTCTATGTGGTTTATCATATGATCTCTAATGATTCTCTCTAGTGTTTTACAAATAACTGATGTAAGACTGACAGGC
Organism: Gigantidas platifrons; assembly: GCA_002080005.1. Classification (NCBI taxonomy): domain Eukaryota; kingdom Metazoa; phylum Mollusca; class Bivalvia; order Mytilida; family Modiolidae; genus Gigantidas; species Gigantidas platifrons. Next base: position 335,934 of record MJUT01058213.1, read on the forward strand.
CTGTAGTTTTTTGCTTGTGATGTGTTACCTTTTTTGAAAATGGCACTTATCTGAACATTTTTCCAGTCATTAGGTAATGATTTACTATTAATTGACTGATTAAATAGTATACTAAGTGGTTTTTTAATTTCATTTCTTACTTCGACCAGTAGTCTTGGATGTAGTTTATCGAGCCCAGGAGATTCGTCTACTTTAAGCTTGGCAAGGTGTTTCAGAAATGTTTCTTCATCTACAACAATATCTTCCATTTCTGTTGTTATATTCAATTTGCCTAATTCTGGAATTTGTCCCTCTGTTTCACTAGTGAAAACACTTGCGAAGTATTCTGATAGAATATTTGCCTTAGTCTTGTTGTCATCTGTTTTTTCTGAATTTGTATCTTCAGGATTTAAGTGTATGTCACCAATTTCTTCTCTCGTTTTTGATTTTGATTTAATGTAGCTCCATATTGCTTTTGGGTTAGTCTTAGCTTTTTCAGATAGCTCTAATTCAAATTTCTTTCTCATCTTGTCTACTTCTTTTTTAACTCTATTTCTTACTCTGTTGTATTGTTTCCGTATGTCTGGGTCTTTACTTATAACTACTTTTTTGGATAAAGAGTTTATCTTTTTAATCAATTCTCTGGTTTCCTTGTCTAAAGGAAACTTATCTTTGTTATCTTTTTCTCTGGTTTTTGTAGGTATGAAAATGTCATATAACCTCATGGTTGATAAGAAAGAGTTCCAGTTTGTATTAATGTCGTTTTTGTCTGATAATTCTTTTTCCCAGTCTATCTTTTCTAGTTCTTCACTAAACTCCTTAAATTTAGCTCTGTTGTATAGTTGTGTTACTCTTCCTTTATTTTTAACCATTGTATAACAGTTGTAGTCAAATTTCATCATGCAGTGGTCACTTTTCCCTAGTGGGCTTTGGTATTCTATGTCTGATATCATATTTTCTTCATTAGTTATTGTCAGGTCCAGAATATGTGGTGTGCCTGACCCTCTCCATCTTGTTAGTTTTGATATATATATGTTGGAACAGGAAGTTATTTTGTAAAGTTGATAATAGTTTGTGCTCAGTTCTGTTTACATCTCCTTTACAGCTCCATGTGTCCCAATTTATATCTGGTAGGTTAAAATCTCCCATTAAGAGTATATGAGAATAACCTGCATTTGACGCCTCATTAATTATATCACATAAATTGTCTGCATATTCTCTAGAATTATCGGATGGGGATTTGTAGATAAGTCCCAATAATAGCTTATCATTGTTATTAAGCTTAATTTTTACAAACACGTTTTCACAGAATTTAGTGCTCATACTCACTTCATTTGATTCTAATTTGTTGTCAATGTATAGCAGTAGGCCCCTTCCATCATCACAGTCTAAATTTTTTGTATACATTTTATAGTCTCCTATTGTGTATTCTGCCTTTGCTGGTCTGTATCTATTATGTTTGGGTTTCACTTCAGTGATCCCTATAATGTTAGGTCTAGTATCTCTGGATCTAACATCAAGTTCAGTTATCTTGTTTAATAACTGATCAGCATTGGTATAAAAACAGTTCACTGATTTTGGTAGAACTGCAAACTTATGTACATCAGCGCCATTAAAATCCTTTTCCTCTCTGTTAAAATTATATACATTTACATTGGTTTTTTCAGATTTTCAGCTTTACTATTTTTCTTGACCAGGGGGTCCCCGTACTTTGTATTGGTAGTTCCCCGATGTGTCTTTTGTCGTCATATTCTTGGCCTCTTCCCATAGTTTTTTTTTCGTTTTCCCTTTCATTTTTTGTTGGGTCGTTACTGACACTTACATCAGTAAATTCAGACTCTTTTTAAAAATACTTCGTGTTTCTGAATAGGTTTAATTTACTCTCTAATGACAGCAATTGAACCTGTAATGGTCGTCGGGCCTTGTTTTTGTCATACCTCCCTAATCTTCTTGTTGATTTGATATTCGCTGGGTCAAGTTCTAATTTGGCTGCCTTAAATAGCTTTTTAACTTCCTCTGTATCATATTTTTTTCTTTCCTGTATATTGTCTGATTCATTTTCTTTCAGTCCGAAGATTATAAGGTTGTTGGTTCTGTTTTTTCTTTCCTGTATTTCATCTATTACATGTGTTACTGTTTCTGTTT
>MJUT01058213.1:360870-377707 GCA_002080005.1 Gigantidas platifrons
GATAGACTGATTTGGTAACAGGACATATAGATATCCGTTCCTGTTATTGTCTATGCTGTTACCATGTAAAGTAACAGGATAGACTGATTTGGTAACAAGACATATAGATATCCGTTCCTGTTACCATAAACAATATCGTTTTACTAAACTTATATGTAACAAAGGCACTTCATATTAGATTGATTCAAAAGACAAATATAAACTGAATTTTAGTGCGTGCTTCAATTGGATTTGTATTCCCTGTAGTCGTTTTAACAGCAATCAAAAATCTATGTGTCGAATCAGATTTCGTTCATTTTGGGAGGCTGTTGTAAGAGCATCATGTTTAAGTAATTGCTTATTTTGAAATTTAGAATTCATTCCGCCGAAATTCGATCTGAGTTTTAATAGTTTTGAGCCATCGGACTATTGACCCTTCGGACCATTGACCCCTCGGAATAGTGACCTCTCGGACCAATGCACTGGAATCAGTATTCACGTATTCTGGAAATGAAATCCCTCTACACACTGTGTAGTAATTTGACATCCATAGTTTAAATGTGGTTATATTTCAACAAATGGCATTTTGTAGTTAAAAACATCACCAAATATGATAGTTTTAACTGTAAAAAATACAATAAACAAGAAACGACTGAACCTGCATTTTTCAAAGTTCCGGGTGTTCTATCTTGTACTACTTTCGAACGACTGTGTCACTTAGGCGTATTGGCTGATTTACTGATGTGGCCCCTTCAGGAAGAAGGAAGACGTGAAAAACGAAAATAAAAATGATAGAATTCGACGCTAAAAGACAGATTAGCTCTTCAAACAATGGTATTGTTTTTTTTTTAATAACATATCATCATTTGTGTCATTCGTGCAGAAAAAAAAATGAAAACAAGCAAACAACTAGAGCCTGTTTCGCTCACCTTTCATTCTGTGTTGAGGAAACTTAATACAGAACATTCCATAGGTGCTTCCCACCAAATATCGGTTCATTTTGGCAAAGCGGTTTTAGAGAAGAAGATTTTTAGAAATCGAGCAATCTAAAGCAAGAATTGCCTGTGGCATTCTTGTTTGCTAATGGATCAAAACGAGATGAGCAATCACTATAGAGGACCATTCATAGATGCTTCCTACCAAGTTTCATATCATTTGACCAAACGGTTTCACAGGAAAAGCTGTTTTAGAAATCGACCAATAAGAAACAAGAATTGCCTATGACGGCCATGTTTGTTAACGGATCAAAACGGAATGAGCATTTACCATATATCACCTTCCATAGATGCTTCCTACCACGTTTCGGTCCATTTGGCCAAGCTGTTTCAGAGTAGAAGATTTTTAGAAATCGACCAATCAGTACAAGAATTGCCTGTGGCGGACATGTTTGTTAATTGATTGGGACAAAATGAGCAATCTTTATAGAGAACCTTCCATAGATGCTTCCTACCAAGTTTTGGTTCATTTGGCGAAGCGTTTTCAGAGGACAAGATTTTTAGATATCGACCAATTAGAAACAAGAATTGCCTATGGCAGTCATATTTGTTAATGGATCGGGAAGAAATGAACAATCTTTATAGAGGAACTCCCATAGATGCATCCTACCAAGTATCGGTTTTTTATGGCCAAGCGGTTTCAGAGGATAATATTTTTTAGAAATCAACCAATCAGAAACAAGAATTGTCTGTGGTGGCCATGTTTGTTAACGGATCGGGACGCGATGAGCAATCGAAACAGAGGACTTTCCATAGATGTTTCCTAACAAGATTCGATTCATTTGGCCAAACGGTTTCAGACAAGAATCTAAAAAATCAGCCTATCAGACTCAAGAATCGCCTGTGGCGGCCATGTTTGTTAACAGATCGGGACGGAATGCGTAATCTTTATAGAGGAGCTTCCATAGATGCTTCATACCAAGTTTGGATCATTTGGCCAAGCCGTTTCGGAGAAGATTTTTAGAAATCGACCAATCAGAAAGAAGAATTGCCTGTGGCGGCCATGTTTGTCTATGGATCGGGACGAAATGAGCACTCTTTATAGAGGACCGCCCATAGATGCTTCCTCCCAAGTTTCGATTCATTTGACGAAGCGGTTTCAGAGGAGAAGATTTTTAAAAATCAGCAATATCTGTATAGAGATAACTGCATTTTGAATACAGATAACTATGTTTAAACAAGAGTTATCCTTCTTTTAGCAGAGGAGAAGATTTTTTAGAAATCAACCAACCAGAAAGAAGAATTGCATGTGGCGGCCATGTATGTCAATGGATTGGGACGAAATGTGCAGTCTTTACAGAGGACCTTCCATAGATGCTTCCTACCAGGTTTCACTTCACTTCGCCAAGCGGTTTCAGAGGAGAAGATTTTTTAAAAATCAGCAATATCTGTATAGAGATAACTGCATTTTGAATACAGATATCTATGTTTAAACAAGAGTTATCCTTCTTTTAGTAGAGGAGAAGATTTTTTAGAAATCAACCAACCAGAAAGAAGAATTGCATGTGGCGGCCATGTATGTCAATGGATCGGGACGAAATGTGCAGTCTTTACAGAGGACCTTCCATAGATGCTTCCTACCAGGTTTCACTTCACTTCGCCAAGTGGTTTCAGAGAAGATTTTTAAAAATCAGCAATATCTGTATAGAAATAATTGCATTTTGAATACTGATATCTATATTTAAACAAGAGTTATCTTTCTTTTAACAGGAAAAGATGTTTTAGAAATCAATCAATCAGAAACAAGAATTGCCTGTGGCGGCCATGTTTGTCAATGGATCGGGACGAAATGACCACTCTTTATAGAGGACCGCCCATAGATGCTTCCTCCCAAGTTTCGATTCATTTGACAAAGCGGTTTCAGAGGAGAAGAATTTTAGAAATCAGCCAATCAGAAACAAGAGTCGCCTGTGGCGGCCATGTTTGTTAGCGGATCAGGACGAAATGAGCAATCTTTACCGAGGACATTCCATAGATGCTTCCTACCAAGGTTTCACTTCATTTTGCCAAGCGGTTTCAGAGGAGAAGATTTTTAAAAATCAGCAATATCTGTATAGAGATAACTGCATTTTGAATACAGATATCTATATTTAAACAAGAGTTATCCTTCTTTTAGCAGAGGAGAAGATTGTTTAGAAATCAACCAATCAGAAAGAAGAATTGTATGTGGCGGCCATGTATGTCAATGGATCGGGACGAAATGTGCAATCTTTACAGAGGACCTTCCATAGATGCTTCCTACCAGGTTTCACTTCATTTCGCCAAGCGGTTTCAGAGAAGATTTTTAAAAATCAGCAATATCTGTATAGAGATAATTGCATTTTGAATACAGATATCTATATTTAAACAAGAGTTATCTTTTTTAACAAGAAAAGATTTTTTAGAAATCAACCAATCAGAAACAAGAATTGCCTGTGGCGGCCATGCTTGTTAACCGATCGGGACAAAAGGAGCAATCGTCATAGAGGATCTTCCATAAATACAAAGTTTCGGTTCATTTGGCCAAGCGGTGTCAGAGGAGAATATTTTTTTATAAATCGACCAATCAGAAACAAGAATTGCCTATGGCGGCCATATTTGTTAATGAATCGGGACGAAATGGGTAATCGTTATAGAGGACATTCCAAGAATTCTCCCTACCGAGTTTCGATTCATTTGGCCAAGCGGTTTCAAAGGAGAAAATTTTTTAGAAATCAACCAATCAGAAATAAGAATGGCATGTGGCGGCCATGTTTGTTAATAAATCGGGATGAAATAAGAAATCTTTATAGAGGACCTGCCATAGATGCTTCCTACCAAGTTTCGGTTCATTTATTTGGCCAAATCGTTTCAGTGAAGAGTTTTAAAAATCGGCCAATCAGGAACAATAATTGCCTATGGTGGCCATGTTTCTTGATGAATCGGGACAAAATGAGCAATCTTTAGAGAGGACCTTCCATAGATGCTTCCTACCAAGTTTCATTTCATTTGGCTGAGCGTTTTCAGAGGAGAAGATTAAAACCCTTTTCCCCACCTCTAACCCTACCCTTATTACCTTCAACTTTAATCCTTCCCCATTTTTTCCCAAGCTTAACCCTCCCAATTTCCCCCACCTCTAATCCTACCTCCTGTCCCATCATTAGCCCTCCCCTTTCCCCCATCCTTAACCCTCCTCCTTTTTCCTACCCTAGTGCATTATCAGGTGCACCTTTAATCCTTCACCGCTTAACTCTTCCCTCACCCTTAACCCTTTTACTACCCTTAATCCATACCTGTTTCCCCACCCTTAACCCTTACCCCCTTATTCCCAACTTTAACCCTTCCCCATTTTTTTGCCATCCTTAACCCTCCCCATTTTCCCCACCTCTATTCCCACTCTTAATCCTTCCCCTTTCCTTAACCCTTCCCATTTTCCCAAGCCTTAACCCTTCCCTTCTCTAACCCCACCTCCATTTCGCACCTTTAGCTCTTACCCTTTTCCCCAGCATTAACCCCCACCCTCAACCCTTCTCCCTTTCCCCTCCCCCTTCCCCTTCCACCCCCACCTATAACCATAACCATGTTCCTACAATAAATCCAACCCTTCTCTCCTACCGTAACCCTCCCCTTTTCCCAACCCTTAACCCTTCCCCTTTTCCCCAGCTCTAATCGTTGCCCTTTGCGTGCCTTTGACCCTTTCCTTACCCTTAGCCCTCCCCTTTTTGCACCTTAACCCTTCACCCATTTCAAACCCTTAACTCTCCCCTTTTTCTCACCTTAACTCTTCTCCTTTTCCTCATCCTTAACACTTCCCCTTTTCCCACCTCTAACCCTATCCCCTAATTTCCAACCTTAGCTCTTCCCCTTTTCACCACCCTTAACCCATCTCCTTTCCCCACCTCTAACCCTACCTCCATCCCCACCTCTGATCATACCCCCATTCCCTACCCATACCCTCCCTCTTTTCGCGCCCTTAACCCTTCTCCATGTCACCAGCTTTAACACTCTGACCCTGTCCTCTTTCCCACCCTTAACACTTAATCCTCCCCATTTACCCTTCTCCAACCCTTAAAGCTCCTCATTTTTCTCGCCTTGATCCCTTCCTCTTTTCACAACTTTTACCCTTCTACCTTTCAGACCATTATCACTATTCCCCACTTTTAACCCTACCCCCTTATTCCCACCCTTAACCCTGTCACCAGCTTTGACCCTTCCCCTTTTCGCCACTCTTAATCCTTCCCCCATCCTTAACCCTCTCGCTGTCACCAGCCTTAACCCTTTTACCCTATCCTCTTTCCCATCATTTTCTCTACCCTTGAACCTCCCCTTTTTCCCACCCATAACCCTTCTCTAACCCGTAACCATCCTCCTTTTTCCCACCCCTAACCTTTCCCCTTTTCCCACCCTTACCCCTTCCCCCACCCGTAACACCTCCACCTTTCCCACCATTCTCCCTTTTCCCCACCTCTAACTCTACCTCCTTATTCCCTTCTCCCTTTCACCAGCCTTAATACTTCCCCTTTTTCCCACCTCTAACTCTTCCCCTTTTCTCACCCTTAACCCTCTCCTATTTACCCACCCTTAACCCTTCCACACCCTCCCTTTTCCCCACCTCTAACCCTACTCTATTTCCCCCACTTTAACCCTTACACAACCTTTCATCATAAACCTTTCCCATCCTTAACCCTTCCTCTTTTTCCTTCCCTTAACACTTCCTCTTTTTGCCACCCTTAACTCTTCTCCCACCCTTGACCCTTCTGTCACCAGTCTTAACCCTGTAACCCTATCCTCTTTCCCACCCTTAACCCTTCCGAGTATCCCTACCCTTTTTCTCACCCACAACCCTTCTCCATCCCTTAACCCTTTCCATTTTACCCATCCTTAACCCTTCCCCCTTTCCCAGCCTTAGCCCTTCCCCACCCTTAACCCTTCTACCTTTCCCAGCATTCCCCTTTTCCCCACCTCTAGTCCTATCCCTTATTCCCATCCTTAACCCTTCTCCCTGTCACCAGCCTTGACCCTTCCCCTTTTCGCCACCCTTAATCCTTCCCCCACCCTTAACCCTCTCCCTGTCATCAATCTTAACCCTCTTACCCTATCCTCTTTCCCACCCTTTTCTCTACCCTTGATTCTCCCTTTTTTCCAACCCATAGCATTTCTCTAACTCGTAACAATCCCATTTTTTTCACCCTTAACATTTCCCCTTTTCCCATCCTTACCCCTTCCCCCACCAGTAACCCTTGTACCTTTCCTACTATTCTTCATTTTCCCCATCCCTAACCCTACTCCTTATTTCATTCTCCCTTTCAACAGCATTGACCCTTCCCCTTGTTCCCACCTCTAACTCTTCCCCTTTTACCACCCTTAACCCCCTCCTATTTATACACCCTTAACCCTTCTCCACCCCCCTTTTCCCCCACCTCTAACCCTGTCCCATTTCCCCACCTTAACCCTTCCACAACCTTTCATCATAACCCTTACCTTCCCTAACCCTTCATCTTCTCCTACCCTTAGCACTTCCTCTTTTTGTCACCTTTAACCATTCCCCTTCCCTTGACCCTTCTCCTTTACCCCTCTAACCCTATCCTCTTTCCCACCCTCAATCCTTCCCATTTCCCTACCCCTTGTCTCATCCATAAGCCTTCTCCAACCCTTAACCATCCCCATTTTACCTATCTCCTTTTCCCAGCCTTAGCACTTGCCAACCTTAACCCTTCTACCTTTCCCACCATTCCCTTTTTCCTCCACCTCTAGCCCTACCCCTTATTCCAATCCTTAACCCTTCTCCCTGTCACCAGCCTTAACCCTCTAACCCTATCCCATTTCCCACCTGTAACCCTTCCTATTTTGTCAACCCTTAAGCCTCCCTTTTCCCCCACCCTTAACCCTTGTACCTTTCCCACCATTCTCCCTTCCCCACCTCTAGCCCTACCCCCTTATTCCAATCTTTAGCCCTTCTCCGTGTCACCAGCCTTGATCCTTCCCTTATCTCCACCTCTAACACTACCCCCTTATTCCTATTCTTAACCCTTCTCCCTGTCATCAGCCTTGACCCTTCCCTTTTCCTCCACCTCTAACTCTCCCCTTTTCCCACCATTAACTCCTATTTCCTACCCTTAACCCTCTCCTTGTTTCCCCACCCTTAACCCTTCTCCCTTTCCTCAGACTTAACCCTTCCCCATTTCCCATCCCTTTCCCACTCTTAGCACTTCTCCCTTCCCCAACCTCCCCCGTTTTCCCCACCTCTAATCCTATCCCCTTTTCCTCCCTAACCCCTCCCCTTTTCATCACCCTTAACCGTTCAACTTTTACCCACCCATAATCATATCTCCCTTTTCCTCCACCCTTAACTCTTCCCCTTTTACCACCCTTAACCCTCTCCTATTTACACACCCTTAACCTTTCTCCACCCTCCCTCTTTTCCCCCACCTCTAACCCTATCCCCTTTTCCCCACCTTAGCCCTTCCCAAACCTTTCATCATAACCCTTACCCACCCTTAACCCTTCCTCTTTTCCTACACTTAACCCTTTCTCTTTTTCTCACCCTTCATACTTCCCCTTCCCTTGACTCTTCTCCTTTAACCCTCTAATCTTATACTCTTTCCCACCCTTTCCCTACCCCTTTTCTCATCCATAAGCCTTCTCCAACCCTTAACCATCCCCATTTTACCTATCTCCTTTTCCCAGCCTTAGCCCTTCCCATCCTTAACCCTGCTACCTTTCCCACCATTCCCCTTTTTCCCCACCTCTAACCCTAACCCTTATTCCAATCCTTATCCCTTCTCCCTGTCACCAGCCTTAACCCTCTAATCCTATCCTCTTTCCCACCTGTAACCCTTCCTGTTTTGTCTACCCTTAAACCTCCCATTTCCCCCACCCTCAACCCTTCCCTCGCCCTTTAACCTTCTACCTTTCCCACCATTCTCCCTTCCCCCATCTCTAACCCCCTTATTCCCATCTTTAACCCTTCTCCCTGTCACCAGCCTTGATCCTTCCCTTTTCCTCCACCTCTAACTCTCCCCTTTTCCCACCCTTTACCCTCTCACTGTTTCCCCACCCTTCACCCTTCTCCTTTTCCCAGCCTTAACCCTTCCCCATTTCCAACCCTTTCCCACTCTTAGCACTTCTCCCTACCCCAACCTCCCCCGTTATCCCCACCCTAATCCTTTTTCCTTCCCCACCCTCCCCCGTTTTCCCCACCTCTAATCCCCTCTTTTTCGCCCTAACCCCTCCCCCTTTTCATCACTCTTAACCGTTCAACTTTTACCCACCCAGCCTTAACCAGTCTCCCTTTTCCCACCCTTTGCCCTTTCCCCTTTTCCCACCCTTAACCCTCCCTCATTTCCTCATCCTTTACTTTTACCTCATTTTCCCACCCTTAATCCTTCCGCTTTTTCCCACCTTTGGTCTACCAGAGATTAAGTGGGGCGTGCAAAAATTAATACTTTCCCGAGAAAATTAATACTTGGTGAGCCAAGATTTTATCGATAATCTTTATATATATCTTATCTATATAAATATAGTTATCATTTTTTACTTGTGCGTACGCATACGCGATCGAATGAAGAAAACGGGGATCTTTGTTTTCATTAGCTATGAATTTGTATTGTATCGATAGTGTATTCACCGTCGACAGAAAAAAAAATGCACATTTCTCCAAGGTCGAGTTATAAAAGTTTAAGTCTGTTTTAGTGAATATATGCAATCAAGTAATGAGGTATTCACGGCTGACTAAAAAATAACTAGAGGCTCAGTGGGCTGAGCCTGTGTCGCTCAACTTTCATTCTGGTTTGAGAAAACTTTATACAGAACCTTCTATAGGTGTTTCCCACCAAATTTCATTTCATTTGGCTACTCGGTTTCAGAGAAGATATTTTAGAAATAACCAGAAAAAAGAATTGCCTAAGGTGGCCATGTTCGTTAACAGATCGGGACAAAATGAACAATCTTTATAGGGTATCTTCCATAGATGCTTCCTATCATGCTTTGGTTCATTTGGCCTAGTGATTTCAGAGGAGAAGACTTTTTTAAATTGACAAATCAGAAACAAGAATTGCCTGTGGCAGCCATGTTTGTTAGCGGATCGGAACAAAATCATATTTCTTTATAGATGACCTTTCATAGATGCTTCCTACCAAGTATCGTTTTATTTTGCCTAGCGGTTACAGAGGAGAAGAATTTTAGAAATCGGCCAATCAGAAACAAGAATTGCCTGTGGCGGCCATGTTTTTAGAGAATCGAGACAATATGAGCAATTGTATAGAGGACCTTTCATAGATGCTTCCTTCAAAGTTTTGATTCATTTCGCATAGCGTTTTCAGAGGAGAAGAATTTTCTTAATTGACCAATCAGAAACAAGAATTGCCTGTGGCAGCCATGTTTGTTAATGGATCAGGACGAAATGTGCAATATTTATAGTCGACCTTCCATAAATGCTTCATATCAATGTCAGTTAGGAAGATTTTATTTCCATATTTTGTCTGGATTTTTGTCCAGAACAATTAAAACCAAAATCGAGATCGAATATGAAAATAAATTCTGAAAAGGTGGAATTTTATTCCTGCTTGCACTAGAAAAAGGTCCCTATCCTGTCGTCTTCGAATTAGTACATCCATCCAGCATTCTTGAATAAAAATAAGATAATTTAAGAAGTCGGGAAATCACCAAAAATGTCACCAGCCTTGACCCTTCCCCTTTCTCCCACCTCTAACTCTTCCCTATTCCCCACCCTTAACCCTTCTCCTTTTGCCCACCCTTAGTCCTTCTCCTTTTTCCACCCTTAACCCTTCTCCCTTCCCCACCCTCCCACTTTTTGATTCCTGCTTCCACAAGAAAACGGTCCCTATCCTGTCGTCACCAAATTTAGTCCGTCCGTCCATCATTCATCCCACCCGAAATGTTTTCAAATAATGAATATTCAAATTGTTGAATTTGAATGCTACTAACGTGAGAGAACTGTCCCAATACTACCGTCTTCCATAAAAAAATAGTAAGATTTTATTTCCGTATTTGGATTTTTGACCAGAACAATAAAACCGAAAACGCGATCGAATATGAAAATAAATTCTGAAAAGTTGGAATTTTATTCCTGCTTGCAAGTTAGAAAACGGTCCCTATCCTCTATTGTCTCCGAATTAGTCCGACCATATCCATCCATCCAGCATTCTTGAATAAAAATAAGATAATTTAAAAAGTCGGGAAATCACCAAAAATGAAATAGTTGAAAAATTTGTGAAATTACCTTTGGTATTCAATATGTGTTTAAAAAGCGCATTGCAAAGCTGAGGGGTNAATCAATATTGGTCCTGGTTATTAAGTAATAGACTGTTTAAGTGCGGAAGGCATGTGCCAATAAAATGGTATATAACATCGGTATTATTTATCAGAATTAAACCAAATTTGAAATATATTGGAATAAAAAACTGAACGCCACGATATCACTGAAAAATTGTGTTTAAAATACTCTTCCATCTTCCGCTGGTCGCAACGATGGCGGCTTTGGGAGGGGCATCACTTGTGGAATAGCTTAGGGCCTCTCTTCATCTAAATCCGGCCCTGAATGTTCATCAATCTTCATCTGCTAAATATATCGCTGTATATATAGTGATATGGGGAAAACAAATAGAAATACACGTTCAGCTGTATATTAGTCCAAATCATTATAATAAAAATAAATGTAAAAATGAAACGAGAAGTAATATCAATTTATTTCGTTCATACATGTATATCATTTCCACTTTTTTTTAGCTTGAAATGTCAAAATTCCGCTTCCAATTTGATATAATGTTATTATGAAAAATGTGTTTGTCAATCAGGGTATGACTGCCTGCAAATATGTTTGTATGCATATTACATACCTTTCTTAAATGACCATTCACGGAGGAAAGTTTTGTTATCAACTTGACTGGAGCGAAATTGTATGTTGATTTGAAAATGGACTTTTAAGAATTGTTTTCTGAGGAATAATAGAAGTCAAACGGTGGTTTGGTTTTATAGTTTATGGTGTTTAACGTCACTTTCAACAGTATTTCAGTTATATCGTGGCGGTCAGTTTTATTGGTGGAGGAAACAGGAGTACCCGGAGAAAACCACCGACCTATCGCAAGTCACTGACAAATTTATCACATAATGTTGTATCGGGTACACCTCGCCATAAACGGGGTTCGAACTCACAATTTTAGTGGTGATAGACACGGATTGCACAGGTAGATGTAAATCCAATTACCATACGTTCACGACCACGACGGCCCCCAAGTCAAACGAATTATATATGTATTTGGATTATAGGTGGTAATAATTTTAGCACCGCACGACATAACATATGACATAATGATATTCATAACCGATTTCATTTGAGCCACAAAGATGGAAAAATATATGGTTTCTAGATATATTTTGAGAGAGAGAGAGAGAGAGAGAGAGAAAGAGAGAGAGAGAGAGAGAGAGAGAGAGAGAGAGAGAGAGAGAGAGAGATATGAAATCGTAACTTTTTATGGGTATTTATCTGAATAAATGGTCAGGAGAGCTACAACTTGAAATAAAAGAAGGATGTGCCCGCTCCTATCAAATTCCTGGATTTGTTTTCTACTTAATAAACATGCCGTCACGTGATACATGTTTACATAATTTCGGAGAGTCGAGCTTATTTTCTTCTTCTTCTTCAATTTTTTCAATATCGCCCCTTTAAATTGTGCATTTGAAATTACCAGTAGAAATTCCTACTTTAATTCCTATTGTAAGCATCTAAGCCTACGTAGTACACTTTCAAAATACATTGAAAATCTTGATTATCTACTGTGTATACATAAATCAACATTCATCGATCTCCATCAGTTTTCCCGCGAAAAATGGATTAGTCTATTTGAAGTAGGGTCTAAGCCCTCAAATAAAAATAGTGTTCTATATTCGGTATAGCTTATTAGGATTAAACCATCCATAAGTTTTAACAAAACATGTGAAACATACGTGCAAGAAGTGAAAAAAGTGTGTATTTTACATTAATCGATGGATTTCAGCAACCTATAACATCCTGTTTCACCCCACTGAAACTATTTTCGGTTGTTCAAGTGCAACAATACGCTGCAGGCGTTACAGAGAACAATTGGACCCAGCCCCTCCTAAGGCCTACCCTGTCATTCATTATATCGTCAATACGTTTCAATTTCTTCATTTTTTGACAGTACTTTTAATAAAATTATATTTACTTTTTCAATATTAATGTTGTTTTTGTAAGTTTTCATGATTCCATTTACATAGGATTAGTATGTGTTATATTAGTTTCATCTTTATTAACACATTCATTTGTAGGGACCTTCATGGCCGTGATCGTATGGTTGTTTGATTTATAACTACCTATGCACTCAGTGCCTATCACCACTAACGTCGTGAGTTTGAATCCCGCTCATCGGGAGGTGTACTCGATATAAATTTATGTGATAAAGTTTGTCAGTGACTTGCGGCAGGTCGGTGGTTTTCTCCGGGTACTCCGATTTCCTCCACCAATAAAACTGACAGCCAAGATACAACCAAAACATTGTTTAAAGTGACGTTAAACATCATAGCCAGCCAGTCATACAAGCATAATAATTAATAATTATTAGATATAACAAATAGATTCTGAAAAAATCCCTTTTATTCCAGCTTTACATGATGCGTTTATCTACGTGCTTCAAGGTCGCTGTTGTTGTTGTTGGAATATGTAATAGGTAAGTAAAAGATTGCAATCATTGCTCACTGCCTGCTCTACATAACACATGTACTGCTTCAATAATATAAACATACTGCCCTTGGATGAAGGTGTTAGGGTAGATTAACACACGAGGGAAAATATTGTCACGCGAGACGAAGTCGAGGGTGATAATTTTTTCACAGAGTGTGTTAATTACCCTAATACCTTCATCCAAGGGCAGTACGTTTTTTTTTTATTATACTGAATGCCTAATGATTCAAGTGTGCATTATGTTATTAGAAGGACAATTGTTAAAAAAATAAAAAGTCATAAATTAATATAGTTTACTTACATTAACAACAACAAAACATCAAATAGCAACAAATTTAACAACATAATAACATAATGTTTGTAGCAATTAATGTAAAATATAAATTGTATATTTTGATAAATATTATCACATGTTTGCTTCTATATTCTGACTATTGCATAAATAATTTTCAAGGTAGGGTATAATTGTTTTATCATTTTCAATCTTATTATTCAAATACATGTCTTAAAATTTTGAAATTTTATGAAAACTTTTAAATTTTTTAAACTTTTTGAAAAATTTTATCATTTTGAAATTTTTTGAAAATTTTGAAATTTTGAAATTTTTGGAAAATTTTGAACTTTAAAACAATTTTTTTTTTTAATTATACAATTTTGAAAATCAGTAAACCTCGGCCGGAGCGGGTGTTAATTTTTCGGATCAGCAAACTTCGGGCTCAGCGGGTGTTAATTTTAGGCATTAACACCCGTTGCTAATATTATCCCATGTTGCTAGGGATGGGCGGGGCTTATGAAAGGTTAGTGAAAATTAACAAATGCCGCTTGTCCAATGAAATGAATGGATAATGTAAGAAATTTGCATAAAGTATAATAACCTAATTTATCTCCTTAATCAAATCAACACCGAGGTAACCCGAATAAAGTGAGTGATTGTTGTTTAACGCCAATTCAGCAATTGTTCAGCTATATCATGGCGAGAACAAGTTGATCCGCTTTGTTCTAGACCAACATGTTGAGTTGGATTTTTATAGTGCTAGCTCATTGAAACAAATGTCCACTCGGACACATTATTCTGATTCCGACCAGTCTTTGCTCTTTCTTCTTAATGCTGCGTGCTTAGCGGAGAAGCAGCAAATACACATTTTACAGTCGTTGGTTTGACCCGACCGGGGCTCGAACCCATGATCTACCGCATTCGAGGCGAGCACGCTAACCATTAAGCCACCGCTGCGGTCTGTGGAATAGATATGAGATCTGAAATATTATAGTTCCTACACTGTAATGTGCAACTCCACCAAAATGAACACCACTGGTTGTATAGAACTAATCGAATACGCCATTCACTCTAAGGATGGGACTTAAATGATTATCTCCCCTTTTGTGAAAGTCACGCTCCATGCACGCAAATAAGACAAATGGCAGCAGCACATTGTTTTGACTGCATGGTCGCAGTTGTTCCGTCACAAGACAAAAATGTCGACCATTCCTTGTGGCATTTGCATATCATCTCAGATTCCCATCTCGGTTCCAAATTTTGTCTTCACGATTTACAAAGATGGATTCAGAAGAATTGGGCAAAAATTTGACCAACAAATCTCCTTAATTTGAAATAAAATGCTGATAAGGTTTCATCATTCGGCAAACCTTTTATCATTCCGTCACCTTCATCTAGATGGTGGGATAGAATTTTCCGAAGTTGTGACGAGTGAAGATAACGTAACCCGTGGACCACCGGTATCACCTGGCTTCTCGTCAAGAATATAGCTAACATACAGCTCTCTTGATATATTCTGTTTATATTATTGTCCTGTTCATGAACATTTGGTAGTCATAAACTGTTTTGATAACTGGCACAGAAACAATGCATAAAATGACGAATTCATCGATTTCAAATATGTATTTAGTATACTGAATCGTAAAAGAAACGTCGCAAAAAATTAAAGTATCGAACAGCTTTAATTTGAAAAATAGCAATTTTAATTATAAACATCGGAAAGTTATTTCAAGCAGATTTCTACACACAACACATTTCTAAATTGTTTTTTTCCGGATACCTTTGTCAAAGATATATCTTAGATTTAGAAGAAATGAGGAAAGAAAGTAAGCATCGTATGTCCTCTATTGGCGTTGATTACAGTAGCACATCTCCTGTACACTGAATGAATGAAGGACAGCTGCAGTTGTCGACCTTGGCTGGATTTCATTAAGTCCTCTTTGAATCTCCAACCCCCATATGTTGAATGGGGTTTAAATCCGGACTATGTGCAGGCCACGATATCATATTGTTTTGATGAAGAAAGTCTCTTGCAGAAGGAGCACTTGCTTTTTCATGCTGGAAAGTTTAGTTCCGATGACTGCAAAAAATGGCACATTGGGGTCTCAGAACTTGGACTATGTAGTTTGAGGTTAAAAATGATTCCACTCCACACCATGATGTTTGATCCACCACGTGAGTCTCTTTATGATGCAGGCATCAGTATAGTGTTCACCTCGCCATCGCCAACCCCTTGTTCTGCCACCTGCGTTCGATTTACCTGTTCCACACAAAAGAAAAATCAACAATTTTGTATTCAGAAAAATTTTCTTGCAAACTTTGAAGAAAACAATCTACTTTGCGGTTCAGTATATATATATGTTATGTTAATGATAGACAAGGTTCAAGCTAGCGACCAATTTCTACCGACCACTAAACTAGCGACCTATAAGGCGATATGTCTCAAAACAAAAAAATAATTAACAACAAATGTACTTTAAAAGATTTCTAGCGACCAATAATAAATATATTTCTGTAATTGCACATTCAACACATTGAATCGACATCTGGGCATACAGGAAATATTTCTGGACCCATTGTCCATAATACAAAGTTGACATTTGACGCACTACTGTGGAAATAAGGTGCAAAATCTCACACAGGCACTCATGTGAGTAAAAGACAACACATTGTATGTTCTATTTCCCATGTTCACCCGAACATAAATACTGAGCTTAATAACAAAGACACAAATATATTTTGGATGGCGAGCTTACGAAACAGTCGGCCAAATTTAAATAAACACAGCGTAAACGAATAATTTACTTTCATGTAAACCGGTATATAATTTGGATTTGCCAGTGCTTTGTCAAACAAAATGTCCTAAGATTCATCAGGCTCAAGCTAGCGACCAATAAGGCGATATGTCTCAAAAAAAGAAGAAAAAAAAAGAAGAAGAGTAAAATGTACTTTTAAAGATTTCTAGCGACCAATAACAAATATATTACTGTAAATGCATAATCAACACAATGAATCGACATCGCATACAGAAATTATTTCTAGAGCCCCCGCCCACACAATACAAAGTTAACATTTGACACCCAACTGTGGACCTGATGTGCAGAATCCCACACAAGCACTCAGGTGAGTCTAAGACTCGGCGATACATCTTACGAACAGAACATAAAATATTTCTTTTCTTTACTGGACTAAATAACGAAGACATAAATATTTTTCGAATGGCGAGTTTACAAAAACACTTTAAATAAACACAGATTAAAAAATAATTTACTTTCATGTAAACCGGTAAATAATTTAGACAGCGTTTTGTCAAACAAAAGTCATAAGATTCCGGTTCACACGAAGACATCTCATCAATCTAAAAATAGTGTAATTATAGAACATTAGAAAAATATAACAGTAAGTTTTATGAAAAAATAAACAAAATCTAAATCCCGCATGTGCGTGTCACATGTATTTAATAAATGATATTATTATGTTATATCTACATGTATTTATTTTTAAATTGTGTATTTAAAGGTGTCAAATCACCAATTTAATTCACCAATCAGAGCTTAGAACATAAGAAAAAAGTTCTTTTCGCTTTGTTGTATTTTGAAAAAAAATTAAATGGAAAGGTATAAACAATGGTAGTTGCAGGTAAATATGCAAGGATTATTTTGAACCCAAATTTGGTTACATTTAGTTGTATTGGAATCCTTTATGGAGGTCTTGATGGATGACCCATCAATACGGGAATTCCGGGAATGACGTTGCTATTTGTAGAGTAGGGAATATCCCAGATCATGGTACTTCACTGCATATCAAGGTTGATATTTGACATCCTGCTGTGGGCTTGAGGTGCAGAAACCCACCCAGGCACTAAAGTCAGTTAAAGGCCCAGGAAATACCTTTGATTTAAACCGCAAGTGG
>MJUT01058213.1:377823-389241 GCA_002080005.1 Gigantidas platifrons
CTCAACTTTGATATTTGATTTTTTTAGGGGGCCCTATAAATATTCCATGAAAAATCACCAAAGGACGGAAAAGTTCTTTCCCACCTGGGGTTTAAATCAAAGGTATTGCCCGGGCCTTCAACTGACTTAAGTGCCTGGGTGGGATCCTGCACCTCAAGCTCACAGCAGGGTGTCAAATATAAATATAAATATCCCATGAAAAATTACCAAAGGACGGCAAAGTTCTTTTCCACTTGGGGTTTAAATCAAAGGTATCGCCAAGGCCTTAATTGACTTGATGTTAAAGTCTTGCTCTGGGACATTCTGTGCTCTAAAAATAGCAACGTCATTCCCGGAATTTCAGTGTTCATAGGTCATGCTTCAAAACCTCCATAAAAGATTCAAATACAATTAAATGAAGCCAAATTTGGGCTCAATATAATACTTATATATTTAATTTTAATTATCAATTTTAATTATTCCATTCCATTCAGTATTATTCACAATTCAACAAAGTGAACAGGGTTTATATTTTGTTTATTTTTATAAAACGTATTGCTATATTTTTCTAATTTTCTATATATACATCTTTTTAAAATTTACATTAAAGTTTTTTGTAAAAATTAAATTATAAGGAATATTTGAAATTGTTGAACAGGTTATACTTGCATAACCTGGTTTGGATCAGTTAAAGCTTTTCATAAACCTCTTCGCGGTTTATTGAGCGTAAACTGACACAAACCAGGTTGTATCGTTCAACAATTTCAAATATTCCTTAAGTTAAAAAAAACACAAAAAAACAGGTGACAATGTCCTTGTCCAATCAAAAGGCACGAAAACGATATACTTTAATTCTATAATAATTATTTAAGAATTGAATGCATTTTTTTGTAGTTTTATTGGCGTGTAAAAACGTGGACCGAAGTACAAAATGTTCTTCGGTCGACGCTTTTACACCTTGTAAGCGCAACTCCTCCTAAACGGCTTATTGGATTTTTATGAAACTTTACACACTTGTAGTACACTACCTGCAGATGTGCATGAAGGAATATGGTTGCTTTCCAAAATTTAAAAGGGGAGATAATTCAACTTATACTTTCACGAAAGGGGGGGGCATGTACCTTGTAAGTGCAACTCCTACTAAGCTGCAAGCGGTGGGTATCACTCAGTGAGTTCACACACAGTTCTAGTTCAATATTGATGTTATACAAAATTTTTCTTTTCATTTTTAGCTTTGTAAAAGGCATAGGGATTTCTTCACAAACGGAAGTTGAACAAGATGTGAGATTTGCAGCGGAAGACATGATGGCAGCATACAGCAAAATGGACAGCCATTTAGCATCGGCCCCTTACACCATTGCCTTACTTGGCCAACTTATGTTGCTAACAACAGAAAATGATTTTACACTGGAGGAAAATGTACCGAGAGGTGGATTTCAGTACTTGAAGTATCCTAATTCGTTTCGGGTTTCATTGATGCAAATAACAAATGTAGGATGGGAAGCATTTAATGAAGCACATGTAAACATGGATAGCATTCGACTACACACTACAAATATGAATAGTTATGTTAAAACATTGGTTAATGTAATGACGAAAGGGACTGTAGATGAAATAAAGTTCTTTGTCCCAAAGACTTTACAGAAAGTTCAAAGAATTGCCAACGATTGCGTAACACTTTCTAAAAACGTAGAAAATCGATTTCAAATGTTTATGAAGGTAGCTGCCGAACTTCTCGAAGTCAGTACTATTGCACAAGGCGTACATGAAGAAAAATCTAAAGATGCTGAAATGGCCATTGAAGCAGCAAAAAAGGAAAAACAGAATGCCGAACAGGAAAATGATCAGTTAGAACAGCAGTATGATTTCAATAAAAAAGAAATTCAAAATGCATTCGAAGAACTTAAAGAATCATTGAAATCGATGCCTTCGACCACAAAACTAGCCGGGTTGTCATTTCTCGATTCAATTGGAGGAATTGTTCAAACTCTTTTTACTTGGAAATATTCACCTTCTAGTATTGTTAAACAGTTTCAAACAAGCCACAAAACGGAATCTGAAGAAGACAGAGCAAGAAAACGTGCATATAGGTTTGCTGATGAGATCGAGAGTAACATACAATCTCTTGTGGATATCGCAACGTCAGGTAACGAAAAGGGTCATAAAGAGCCAGATTGGAGTAAAATAGACATGGTACTTAAAATAAAACACAGTCTTTTGATGATAATAGGTAATATTAAGAGAGATGATCGGCTTACAAATGCCCATCAAGACGGAATGAAAATTTGCCAGGAGGCAGTTCGATTGTGTGAACAATTGTTAAAACTTAGTAAGGAAATGACGCGGCAAAAGAAAAGTATTGAAAAGTTAATTATGGATGCAGAAGACAACTTACTGATGTCACAACAATTTTCGTCAGATTTCACTGCATCGTTTGCTAGCAGTGGATCTCGGACGTGGTCAAGTTCAACAGTTAGTTCTAGCCTAGTACACAATGAACTTATGAAGGCTCATATGAACGTAGATGTTCGAAAAGATATATTAAAGGATTCTAGAAAGAAGCAAGAAGAAATTATACGGAACATAAAGAAAAACAGTAGACGAATGGAAGAAACATTAAATGAGTTAGCTAGCATCAAGATTAAAAATGTCGATTTTAATACAATTAAAACAATATTGGTTAAAGGTTTAAACACAATACAAGACATCCGAAGAGAATGGGGAATCGTGATCAAGTTTTTTCAAAATATATCCTTATTGATAAAAATGAATTTGCATTCCTATGTTGAAAAATTGTTCGACATTGCAGATTTTGGGTCGAATGAAATGGTAAAAAACGATAAACTACCAGATTTGACACGTCAATTGTTTTTCCAAGAAGTATTTCATGTTAGTACAATGGTTTACGCCATAAATAGGATATCGTCCACTTACGTAGAAATATCAGAAAAATACTTAATTGATGACATCAATATCTTACCAGGGTTGATTGCCTTAAATCCAAAAACAGAACAAGAAGAAATAGAGCAGAAACGAAATGGTCTGGTTGAAAGTTGCAAGATTGCACAGAGAGAAATTTCTACTATCATTATGAAAAAACGAGAGCAGTGCAAAGCAGACATGGATGATAAAATTAGACTGATTGAAGGGGAAAGACCATAACACTTAATTTTTTTGTCGATTGTAGTTTTATTTTCACGATACATTATATAAGACAACGTGAATTCTTGTTGTAAATGAATATATTGTAGCGCGCTTAAAGGGGAGGGGGAGGATGTAAATTTAGTTTTTCATCGTCTTGTGTGCACTATGTTACCATGTTGACTGTTTCTCTGGATTGTACTTTTTTTATTGCCCCTTCTGTATTCTCTATCGTTTATTTAGCCTT
Source organism: Gigantidas platifrons (assembly GCA_002080005.1). Lineage (NCBI taxonomy): Eukaryota > Metazoa > Mollusca > Bivalvia > Mytilida > Modiolidae > Gigantidas > Gigantidas platifrons. The sequence goes on from MJUT01058213.1 coordinate 381,191, forward strand.
TTAAAATGTTTTTTTTATATTAATCCCCTAACCTTGGGGTCACTTAGAATGCATCGGAGTTTGCGCGTATATCATTCACATAAATGAATAATTCAGAAAAGTTTATATATATATGTTTTTTATTCAGAAACTACCCCTTTACAACGGGGGCAAACATCAGCGGGGTATCAATGTTTGCGTCTAATTATATAATAATCACAAATAAACAACTACTAGTATATTATTAGCATAAATCATACACGAACATTTTCATCAAAGAACAAAAAAACATATAATATCATTGTGATATAGGTCGTAACATATTATCACAGAATCAAATGTGTCATTCTTCATTAAAACAAAATTACAATGTAGCACATTATTTTAATTGCACTAAATAATAAGTAAAATCACCTGGTAAAATATGAATGACATATGAAATAAAAGAAACACAATATTAAGCGAGTTCCTGATCATCGACACATGAATTAATTAAAATAGTTCGCTCTTTCATCATTTTACATAACAGTTTTTAACTGAGCTGGTCAAGCGAGAAACCAAGTTCAGTGTTAAAACTAAAGCAAAAGTCTCCGATCAAGAACTGCAGCTTTTGAAAGGGCGGTAACTCTGAAAACGCGAGATCCGGATAAAACGATTTTATTAATATTTCAATTTCTTCGAATAGTTCTTGTCTGATACCACGTATGGTTTTGTATTCAAATAAGAAATGATGCAAGTCTTCGTCTATATCGTCATCGCATATATTATTACACTTAGAGCTTTCACGGAGGTTAATTTTAAAAAGACGTTCATTCAGGGGCAAGTAATTGGTTCTAGCTAGGAACTTCAGTCTAGAGGCCCAGAAATCATTTATACTGCATAGATATGTTTGTTTCCCTTGTGCAATATTATATGTGTTATAGTTTGATAGACTGCTCATTTTCAGTCTCCTAGATAATTCTTTATCTTGAACTGCTTTTCTGAATTTTTTTTTTTAAATGTTTGTTTTAAAATTTCTATAGTAGTAATGGTCTAATCCTATTTACTGGAAAATATTTTTCATATAATTTACATACTTCCATTCCACACATTCAGAATTTTTTAGCTCCATGAATAGAATTTTGCATCATCTGTGAGCCGGAAGTTCATAAAATCTTGCAAAATAATTAACATGCTGTCGGTCAAGAAATTCGTTAATTGGCTCCCACCCAAATTCTGATAGGAGAGCAGATTTTGGAAAGCTCATTTTCGTTTTCAAAATAATTTTTCCAGCTTGGTATGCAAACTTTCAATGTTTTGAGCACTTGAAATTATGATTTATTATCCCCATAAATAAATATATTTTTTATTGACAAACAGTCAATTTATACTACAGATAAGACGATAAAACTGTCTAGTGTCAACAATATTGCAATATCAACTAGAATTATTACTTGTAATTAAATTTCCTAACTTCCAAAAAAGAAAAAGAAAAAAAAAGGATGAGTTTATCTTAATGATGATTTCCAATAAAAGCAAATTCAACTGTCAGTGTCCACAAATGTAGCTATTTTGCAGTTTACTAAATATTTGATAATAGACAAGCTATCAAAATAATTTATACTGAGATCAATGACTTGAAGTGATAAAGAATAATTGATGAATTAAATGAACATATTTACTTCAGAATTGGTACAATGGTAGTTCCAGGTACATTGTAGTTTGAAATAAGAATTAAATAATGAAAATAATGAGAGTTTCCATTTGACCTTAGATGGTTAACAATGCTTTAGTTCATTTAGTTATACTAAATTGTGTTTACTTGTTTGTTTGTTATTCTGTTTATACAAGAGTGCATGTACCAATTTTACAAAGTCTGCTGTTAGCAATCTATGCTAAAATGACATTGATATTTATTAAGCAATTAATAATTGACTAATTATCGAAATTTGTCGAAGTTCAGTGTTAGGGACATATGCTACATATAATCATATGAATAATGTTATTTCTAAGCAGTCTATTTGACTTGTTTGACAACAATTTAGCAGTGTTCTGTATAGCTAATTATGCTAAACGTGTGAAAAATGATATTTTTAAACAGTCTATTTGAATGGTTTGATAACAATTTAGCAGTGTTCTGTATAGCTACTACTTATGCTACACGTGTGAACAATGATATTTTTAAACAGTCTATTTGACTTGTTTGACAACAATTTAGCAGTGTTCTGTATAGCTACTACTTATGCTACACGTGTGAACAATGATATTTTTAAACAGTCTATTTGAATGGTTTGATAACAATTTAGCAGTGTTCTGTATAGCTATTACTTATACTACACGTATGAACAATGATATTTTTAAACAGTCTATTTGAATGGTTTGATAACAATTTAGCAGTGTTCTGTATAGCTATTACTTATGCTACACCTATGAACAATGATATTTTTAAACAGTCTATTTAAATGGTTTGATAACAATTTAGCAGTGTTCTGTATAGCTATTACTTATGCTACACGTATGAACAATGATATTTTTAAACAGTCTATTTGAATGGTTTGATAACAATTTAGCAGTGTTCTGTATAGCTATTACTTATGCTACACGTATGAACATTGACGTCTCTAAACAATATATAGCAGTAAAATGACAGACAGCAGTAAACCAATATATAAGAAAGACGAATAACTTGGAAGTCTGTGGGAGCATGAAAACCAAAGGGCCTACATAGCATTGCCAAAATGGACTACGGTCTCATATGCTGGAGGAAGATTTGATTTTGATTTGATTTTTGGTGTTTAACGCCACTGTCAGCAATATTTCGATCTTTGATTTGCTTTTTGGTGTTTAATGCAACTGTCAGCAATATTTCAGCTATGTCATGGCGACCAGTTTTAGTGGTTGGAAGAAGCCGGAGAGAACCACCGACCATGGGCAAGCAACTGGTAAACTTTATCACTTGCGGCTGCGAGTCGAATGTACCCTTTTTTGTAATTTAAAAAAAGCCGGGCGAGAACCCACGCCGTATTTGTGATAGGCTTGTATCAGTTGGTAGGTAATCCAACTACCTAACTCGTTGAGCCACCCGGTTCCGGCTTGAAGAGGAGAACCTTAGAATATTAACAAGATTTAGGGAACTTATTCTCATCATGATCTATCTGAAAAATAGCACGGTTAATGTTAAACAAAAATCTCTCACCCTCTGATACAACATGATGCGATAAAGTGTCAGTGACTTGATGAAAATTGTTGTTTTTCTCCTAGTATCCCCCCTTTTACCAATAAGGCTAAGCGCATATATAACCTATACCTGAAGTATTGTTGATTGCATCAAACTTACCGCATTATATAACATATAACTGAAATATTGCTGAATGTATAAAACTAACCGCATATATAACTTATAACTGAAATATTGCTGAATGTATTTACTAACCGCATATATAACTTATAACTGAAATATTGCTGAATGTATTTACTAACCACATATATAACATATAACTGAAATATTGTTGAATGGTTAAAACTAACCGCATATATCACATATAACTGAAATATTATTGAATGTATTTACTAACTGCATATATAACTTAAACTGAAATATTGTTGAAAGTCTAAAACTAATAGTTTATAGGTTTACTGATGTTTAACACCACTTTCAACAATATTTCAGTTATAAGTTATATATGCGGCTACTATCATGATAATTATATAATAATTTTATAAATCAGAGGTTAAAATAATTTTTTTATTCTTTAAATAACACGTAAACAGGTAATTGACCTTTTTCACATTCTCGATTTGATTATAACATTATACCTTTTACACATGAGTTATTGCAGTTACAATTGGAAAATGATACATAGTCTAGGTTAGCTTAAACATATTTGATTTGCTCAAATGTTCAAAAAGGATAACACACAAGTTAAACAAACTTATAAAAGTCTTTTCCTATATACAATAAATTCCAACATTATTTGATAGATCATGCATGTATCTAAATATTTCTTAAATTAATTGTGTAGATTGAACATAAACAGAGAATGAAGAAAGGAACGAGAGAGAGAGGGGTTAGTGGTGATGATGTGTGCAATTGTTGTTTTGGTGAACTACCGGACAATAAGAAATACAGTCCGACAAAAGTTAAGCACCACCTGACTTGTTTCAATAATATCTTTTCTAATAATGAACTTATTTCAAATCGGTTTGCTGTTTTCGTTACCTGTATACACATACTTACTTACCTGTGAAACAGGTTATTGATATATTTTTATCTATGTGTATATGACAGGGTGTGTAAAGTGCCACGTGTACTTTTCAACATTTGTGTTTGCAAACGAAAGCTGATTTTTTGTGTAGAGGTTTAAGTTTCATTTTCTATTGGTTTGGTATGGTGCGGCGAAAATTAACCATACCAGAAAGGTGGCAAGGTGTTGGCATGCATAACGGTGGTCTTAGCCATAGAAGGGTGGCAGACCACTTCAGGGTTAACCATTCCATCATTGTACGACTGATGCAGCGTTTTCGTCAAACGGGAAATGTTTCTGACCGTCCACGTGCAGGTAGACCTCGCAAAATGACGCCGAGAGAGGATCGGCTCATATCCAGACGGGAGCGGCAACGGCCGTTCAGTACAGCTGGTGCACTTCGTGGTAATTTAGTGTTTGGAGGCCACATTAGCACACGCACTGTAATCAGACGCCTCCACCATCAGGGAATGCGAGCGCAACGACCCATAAAACGTCCACAGTTGACATTACGTCATCGCCATGCTCGATTTGACTGGTCACATGATCATTTGGGGACTATTCGCACATGGAGACGGGTCCACTGGTCTGGTGAAAGTCGTTTTTTGTTACGCCCTATCGACGGTCGTGCAAGGGTTTGACTCCAACGAAACACTTCATTTCAGGACAACCACATTTTGGGCACAACTGCTTTTGGGGGTGGGGGTGTAACTGTCTGGGGTTGTTTTTCCTTTGACTGTAAGTTGGACTTGTACGTTCTTGGTGATAATCTGACAGACCAAAAATACCGTGACAATGTGCTCGCTCCACGCGTAGTCCCCCATTTCGACAATCATGCGTTGGCTGACAGGCCATTATTCATGGACGATAACGCTAGTCCACATAGTGCCCGAATTGTACAACATTTTTTACTGCAAGAGGCTGTTCAGACAATTCCATGGCCTGCGATGTCGCCAGACATGAACCCTATAAAGCATGTATGGGACTTTATTGGCCAAAAAATTAACCAACGCAATCCAAAATGTCAAAATATTGACGAATTAAGAACTGCTATCTTACAGGAGTGGCAACAGTTCCCCCAAGAACGGCTTAGGCGTCTTGTGCGACGCATGACGAGGCGTGTTACATAACTTCACAATAAACGCGGTGGATGTACTCGTTATTGATTTTTATGCCTTACACATACGCATAATAGATGCATTTAAAAGTTCTTAAAATCTTAAGACTCTGCATTTTAATGCAATGTTAAAAACTTCCATCAAAGACAAACTGGTTTTACGTTTTTCCAGCGCCTGTTTTGAACCCCATTTTGGCCACGTCAGGATGATAAATACTTCGTAGATTGGTAATTTTAGAGCCCTTGCATGTTGGTGTAGTCTTTTAAGAAGTGTAAGAAAAATGGTGATATATATTTTATTGTTTTAACAGTATTGATGTAAAAAAATATATCGATAAAAATATAGGGTGGTGCATGCTTAACTTTTGTCGGAGTGTATATATTCAAACACGTGCTTAAAAATAATTTCGTTCTGTTCATATGAAAGTGTAGGATTACCACAGGTCAAAAGTGTAAGGTTTAAAACACAATAATTAGGTAGCCAGCTGAGATTTTGAAACAATTTATGACTTATATTTAAATAATGGGAACAATTATACATAGTCNCTAAGTATAGCCAACAATTTACATGTAATGTCACTATGGTTATTTCAGGTGATTAAGGTACAATGGATACTTCAGTCAAACTTCACGCAACTGATATCTTGGAAAGTGTAACACCGCATTTCCTTGCTGGAGTTCAGAATTTTAATATTGTGGTACAACTGCTGATCAATACCAAAATGTCATGGATTCCGGGAGATATTACAGAGACGGACCAGATGAAAATATCCAAGTATGTCAAAGAAGCATACGACCATTTTGAAAAAGCAGACATGATGTTATCGAGCCACAAGTTCGATGTTGATGAATATGTTTATAATTGTATAAAAATGGAAGGACAGTTAATTTCTGATATCAAGGAGGCGGAAAATATAATTCGTAAAGAATCGATTGCAATCAACGAAAAAAACAATCAAATAGAAATTACAAAACGTCACCTTCTCTCTGCACGAAACGATCTCGACCATGCTGAAGGAGCTGCCAGCAGTGCTCATAGTGAGTTACGAAGAAGGAGGAGAGAGGCCGAAAGTGGCTTCTTTGCTATTCCATTAATAGGGTCTTTTGCTGCTTATTGTTTTGGGTTGTATAAAGCCATAGAGACAGCGGAATATTTCCTTCGAGAAACTAACTTACAAGTAAATAGATATTTGAACACTATTGACCGGACAGAAAATGAAATTAGTTCTTTATATACGAAATTGGAAAACATAAAGAAAGAGAAAATTGTCAAAGAAAGAGAACTAAGAGAAAGACGTGAAAAAATAAAAAAATTGAAAATGTTCCAGAAAAATATTAGCTTGTATAGTGAATATTTAAGAAAATGGATACATTTTATAAGTGTCACATTCGGTAAAACAAAGATTCTTCGCACGGAAAGCATTCATCTTATATCTGTTGATCCATTAGTCACCGTCATAAGAGACATTGCAACATATATAAGAAAATCATCAGAAGATTTATCTGTTTATACAGATCCACGTCTAAAATTTGCAGTAGAAAAATTCCTACTTCTTTCAGAATATGTTGAATATCAACAAACAGTATCACAGTGTGTGTGGGTGTCTGTTGCGTGTTTTCTTAGTTTGTATTTTATTTCCAAAATAATGCCTATAATATTCTTTTTAAAAAATCCCATATATCCTTGGTGGATGATGTAGTCATGTAAAATAAATGAAACCATGCTCATGAAAAATTAAGTGTTAGTCTCTTGGTCATCAAAGTCTTTAAATGAGATCTACACGATCTCAATAAAGTATTGTCTATTTTTATACAGGGTCCGGGTGGCTTAATGAGTTAGGTAGTTGGATTACCTAACAACTCATACAAGCCTATCACCAATACGGCGTGGGCTCGCGTCCGGCTTTGTACATTACAAAAAAGAGTGCACTCGACTCGCAGCTTCTTCCAACACTAAAACTGGTCGCCATGATATAGTTGAAATATTGCTGAAAGTGGCGTTAAAACACCAATAAAATCCCCCACAAAATCTATTTTGTTAGGTCTTACGAAGACTTTGGTAGGCCTGGAAGATAATTTGCTTACCATCGGGTCTTGATGGCTATTAATTTTTGATCCCGTAGAACAATTTTATCTCCTCACTTGCTCCCTATTTTCAATCGGTTGTTTACTAGTCACCACGGGGAGATCTAAAAACGCTCCTTTAGGGGTCAACATGAATGTATTATAAATTGACCAATCAGTGACTCTTCTACAAATTTAAGCAGACAAGACAAACATATACGTTTTGGAACTCAGCCGCTAGACATCGAATGTATTCATGTTGAATCCTGACGTGATCCCTTTTTTAAGGAGCGTTTTTAGATCTCCTATGCGTCGACTAGCAAACAATACCATGATATAACTGAAAAATTGCCCACTTGTCCTTAAACAGCAATCACTTATAACGTTCATTGTAATTTGTTTTACATGTTACTTTCATATATTAATAGGGGCCGTTGTGGCCATGATCGTATGGTTGTTGGATTTACACACACTTATTACCGGTTTGTAATTAGATTAACACGACGGGTGCCACTAGTGGAGCAGGAACTGCTTACCCTTCCGAAGCACATGAGTTCACCCCCGGTTTTTAGTTCGATTGGTGTTACTCGATCTTTAGTTTTATGTGTATGTTTTGTAGATCGTTTTTTGTCCTTTTGTCCTTTTTCTTTTGGCCAATATGTTGTCTG
>MJUT01058214.1:0-10450 GCA_002080005.1 Gigantidas platifrons
TCGTCCAGAAGATAGGTCAACTATCCCTTTTCAAGCTATTTTCAGTTACTATGATGATTGAAATGTTCCGTGAACTGCTCAGAAAAGTCTTACATACCGTTTGTTTTCATATCAATCAGTTTGAAATGCATGTTGTCTGGACATAGCTCCGAAAGGTTGCGTTGCCTGATTCGGAAAGGAGGCAAGAACGCCGATTTAATCGGAAAGGAGTCGCTATGAATATACACCGTGTAATATAACCAAGGATTTATATTCTACAATTGACGGAGCATCGTATGATGTAGACGTAGATGCATTTAATGAAGTTGTAATAAATAATGTGTGTGTTTATACCTGGATAATATATTATAGGTCTTTGGTCACCCGTGAACTGTCGTCAAGGATGGCAGTTGTACAACGTACGTCTCAAAGTGACAGTTCGAATTCTGGTGGGTGACTGCTGTCTAAATATAACTTATCTTTAATATCCGGTATTCCAATTAGAGGTGGTCCGAATATATTGGTTTGTTCTTTACATGCCTCCCTCTTTCATAGAATTGATGTATATGTCCGATATAGTAGTAGAATATGAGTAATTGGTGTTCAAACGTGGCTGGAGACGTCAAACACGTTAAGTGCCATTATAATCAAAATTAACTACGGTTATGTCCAATAAAAGAGAAAAGACAGAGAAAAATTTCCAATTGACGAGAAGACCAGAAAGAAGATCAAACAAAAAAAATGCTTTATCAAAAAAACTGTCAAAAGGTAATAACCAGGAAATTAGAAAAGAATGTAACATAGTCAGAAATCAAGTAAAAACAGCAGTAAATAAACTTAGGAAACAATATGAGAAAGGTATATCAATACAAGCAAAAGAAAACCCAAAAGCCATCTGGAATTATATTAAATCAAAAACAAAAGTCAAGGAAGGAATAGGAGAATTACATATAGACACAAACAATATTAAATCAGCAAAGACAGACGAGGATAAAGAGAAGGCGGATATTTTAGCAGATTATTTTTCCAATGTATTTACAAATGAACCTGATGGACCGGCGCCACATCTAGAGAATAAAGAAATAAAAACGAAACTAAAGGAATTGCATATTGATGAAGAGAAAATTACAAAAATGCTGCTCCAACTTAAGATTGATAAATCACCAGGGCCAGATGAGTTTCACCCAAGAATTCTAAAGGAGTTGGCGACAGAAATTACAAAACCACTTCTTATTATATTTAAACAATCAATATCTATTATGACAATTCCAAAAGAATGGCGAAACGCAACGGTTACAGCAATATTTAAGAAGGGAAATAACTCAATGCCTGGAAACTACAGACCGGTTAGCCTTACATCAGTGGTATGTAAAACTATGGAAAAAATAGTAAGAGACCATTTAACTAGCCACATGAGACAAAATGACCTATTTTCAAAGAAACAATTTGGCTTTATCACAGGTAGATCAACTACGTTGCAACTTTTAGAGGTATTAGACAAATGGACTGAGGCAGTAGACTCAGGGGAAAAAGTAGATTGTATATATATGGACTTCCAGAAAGCATTTGACACAGTGCCACACAAGAGAATGATCAGCAAACTAAAAAGTTATGGTATAGAAGACCCCACACTCTCATGGATTGAAAATTACCTATGGATAGAAAACAGAAAGTAATTATAAATGGGAAAAGCTCAGAATGGAAGGATGTTACATCTGGCATACCACAAGGATCAGTATTAGGCCCACTCCTATTTGTCATTTTCATAAATGACTTGCCAGATTGTGTAGACTAAGATACATATTTGTTTGCAGATGATACAAAAATTTACAAAATAATTAAGGAGGACAATGATAGAGAGGCTTTACAGCAGGATTTAAATAAAATGACAGAATGGAGTGATAAATGGTTATTAAAGTTCCACCCACAAAGATGTAAATCCATGAATATTGCCAAGACAAATAATGAAACAGAATACAATTACAACTTGGAGGGGCAAAATATAGAATGGACACAAGAAGAAAAGGATATAGGAGTAACAATAGATAATGGGCTAAAATTTGATAAACACATCAGTGAAAAAGTAAATAAAGCAAATTCAATGTTTGCAATAATCAGAAGAGCATTCAAATACCTAAATGCAGAAACCTTATCCCACTCTATAAATCACTAGTAAGATCGCAACTAGACTATGCAAGCTCAGCATGGGCTCCCTACAGAAAAAAGCACATAGATAAAATCGAACAAGTACAAAAAAGAGCAACTAAACAAATACCTGAAATGAAAAACTTAAATTATGAAGAAAGATTAAGGAAGCTTAAACTGCCAACACTTGGGTATAGAAGAGTCAGAGGAGACATGATAGAAATGTACAAAATAATAAAAGGAAAGTACGACAAAGATGTAATAACACTAGTTAAAACAGCAGAGGAATTAGAAGTTAGACATAATACTAGAACAAACACTAAGAAGATAGTACAACAGAGAGCAAATACAGAATTAAGAAGAAATTTTTTAGCATTAGAGTGGCAAAGGTTTGGAACAGACTACCAGAGAAAATAGTTATGGCCCCATCGTTAAATAGTTTGAAAAACAGATTGGATAAGTACTGGAAGGACCAACAATTATATTACGAAGATTATAGAGCCATAATAGATGGAAGTCACGTGAGAAATGAAAATAAAAATGAAAACGAGGAGTCTGGTGAAGAGGAACCTGAGTAGGGACCTGTACCGGAAAACATCATTATGTATCATTATGTATGTAATAAAAACACTTATTGCCCATTCTGTATAATATATATACATATAAACACACAAACATTGATAAAACAAATGTACAAAAGAAAGCAGCTCATTTATAGTACACGTTCATTATTGAAGAAGTAAGCACAAACATGTATGAAACAGGAACGATAGAATACAAACACACGAATAAAAACATCTATGCATATATCGAAAATTTGCATTCTACCCTGGGAAATCATCAAAGTACACTGGTCGTCTTATCGCTCGCCTTTGACCTTGAGCAACAAACAAAAAATGATCCTGCGTAGTCTATTCTGTTGTCTACAGTTTACAGAAATGTTTCATCCAAGTTAACCGGGTTGTCATGAATTACTTGTTCTAAATTTGTTATTATTCTTTTCTCATCAATACCAAAACTACCTTGTGTATCTTTCCTGTCAACAGCCCCTTGAGACATCAGAAGTTCTGACGCACTCGAGGAACCTTGACTATTGACTGTTTGAGACATCAGAGGATCTGACGCACTCGAGGAACCTTGACTATTGACTGTTTGAGACATCAGAAGATCTGACGCACTCGAGGAACCTTGATTATTGACTGTTCGAGACATCAGAAGATCTGACACACTCGCGGAACCTTGACTATTGCCTGTTCGAACATCAGAAGATCTGACGCACTCGAGGAACCTTGATTATTGCCTGTTTGAGACACCAGAAGATCTGACACGCTCACAGAATAATGATCGCTGTTTTTTTGAGACACCAGAAGATCTGGCGCACTCATGTCTAGATCATCTTTAGATAATATATCTTGCAATTTCAGTAACAAGGTAGCTAACTGGATGGACTGTTGTGGTGTAATGTTTTCTTGCGATCTTTTTAATAAGTTTCTCAGATGGCATGGCAACCCTTCTTCTATTTCCTTCAAGTGTTGTAATTTCTTCTCATTATGTGATATTCGATCAGTATGTGGCGGTATGATGGTTTGTCTTGCCGTCTTTGCTCTATAATCTTTTTTTTGTTGCTTCTCAATGGTAGAAAACACCATAGATGGAACTTTTTCTCCTCTCAGTTCAATGGAATAATCGGTCAAGTTGATGATAGCTTTTTGATTCTCAAGAAAATTTATACCTAGTATGAGATGATCTTCAATGTCAGCTACAACCACGTCCCATTTTATAGTTGACTTTCCATTTGTAACACAAACATTTGTTACTAAACGAGCATTCATCTCAGAGAAATTTCCTATTCCCTTCAGAACTATTGTAGTGGTGGTTTTTGGCCTAGGAACAATTTGTTAAAACAAAGATCTTTTAAGTACAGTTACCTGAGCCGCTGTATCAACCACACCAAGCGTTTCTTTCCCATTCACATATACTGGAATACACAGTGTTTTAAATCTTTAATGTTGGTTTCTGTTTTATAGAGGTTTACTTTTATTTTTCCTGGGGGCCTACCGTTGTCAAGCTGATGGACTGAAGGTCGGCCTTTGGCTTTAGTCCCTTGAAGTTTAAAGAACCTCTATCATATTCCGGAGTGGGTGATCTTGACCTTGGATCGTACCTTTGAGGTGATCTACGTCTCGGTTGTCCACACTCTGCACTGAAATGTCCCGGCTCACCACAATTGTAGCAATCACCATTTCTCATTGGACTGCGTCTTGGACTTACTTGTCTTTGAGGTGGTCTCTGCCTATTATCATGATTCTGACTTCTTAACAAATCAAGAATCTGCATCAGACTGACTTTCGCATCTCTCAAATCCTCATCTATATTCCTTATTAATCTAGCATCAAACTTGCTGATGTCGGGCTCTGTAGTACCTTTCTTGTACAATGTTCTGATAATTGCTTGTTTGGGACTACCTGTATCATATGATTCCGATTGTTCACTTGCCTCCTGACGAGTAACTCTCTTTACCTCAGTCTTTTTTAAACCAAGTATGATTCTTTGGTTTGTGATAGCACTTCTAACATATTGGAGTGCTCTGTCAAGATCCACCGGGTCCTTATCCATGGCTACAAGTGCAGCTTTCTTATCCAAACAACCCTTCAAGAAGGCATCTGAAGCAACAATTTGTATGAAGTTCTCTGGTGTTCCTGGGTATCCGTCAGATGCAAGGTCTTGAGCTCTCTCTGCATACTCTTCGAGAGATTCATCTGGTAGTTGACGTAATTCCTGAAGTTGTCGTCTGATAACATTTGGTAGATCTTTCCTGCCAAATCTTTCTTCCATCTGTTTGCACACGGCTTGATAGTCATTATCGACTGTTTTAGACCTGGTGGAGAAATATTTAAGTGCCTTGTCTCTCAAGCATTCAATAAGCTTATCTAATTTATCTTCCTCCGACCACTTATATTTCTTAGAAATGCGTTCAAACTGGAGAAGATATAGACGCCAGTCCATTTTTCCATCATATGTATTTAACCTTGGTGGCAAAGGTCCATTTGTACTTATCTGTTCTGGTGAAGTTTTTTCAGCTTTATGTATTGCTGACCTTTCCATAGACGCTGAAAATAGGTCCTCTATCTGGGTATTTTCCCTTAATTTTAGTTTTCTAATTTCATTGTCCTTTTCTTCAATCAAATGAAATATCTGATATTCTTTATCCATTACTTCCATTTTTATCTTTGATATATCCTCTCTGTACTTTCTTTCCAAATCATCTTGTCTCATATAATCATGATCTTTATTCTTCAGTTGTATTTTGAAGTCAATGGAGGCTGTGTTCAACTTATGATCAAATTCTAATTTCATCAGATCTTTTTCTTTCTCCATTCTTACAACATTTTTCTGTAGTGACTGTATTTGCTCCATCATTTTATTAATCTGCTCTGCATTTTCAATCTCAGCTGTATAAGCATTTGTTTGGTGCACAGGTGTTTCATCTGATAACTCTATGGTTATTATACCATCTTTAATCAATGGGTCCCAGATAGTGTTTGGGATATGAGTCATCATCTTTCAATCTTCCAAAGTAAGATCAGCGCCCTTCTCTTTTCTTCGTTTGATGATCTTGTGTGCTGACTTTTCACCTTTACCCTTTAGTGATTGCAGTTCTTCCATGTGGGCTGTGTTTATATCCAATGGACCAGACATTGTTATAATCCACTAAAGGCTTTCACATGAAATTTATATGTCAAATATACGCAATTCCTTACAAATAATTTCTTTTCCAGCAGTTTATTGACGACAGAAGATCTGTCGCACAAAATTTAGCAAGATATTTGTCAGAAAAATTCAAACAAAAATACGTACTTGGCAATTATAAACACAAATACAGCACAAAAACATGTAGCAATGGTAAATATTTACAATAAATAATGTATGGAAATAATTAACTTTTTGTTTCTCAGTACTCTCAGCACTTTGAAAAACAATAAATAAGCTTGTTTTTACAAACTTGACAAAACGATATGTCGTTCAAAATTTTTGACATGGAAATCACCAGTGTGTGTTTTCCTGAAAACAGCAATTGTATTAGAAGGTCTGACACAAAAAATTGCCCACAAAAAGGATTCCCGACACAGCTGTGACATCAGATCTGTCGCACGGAACTATGACAAAAATCTATGTGAGAAAATTTACGGGGGGAAAATCTGACAGAAACAAAAATATGTACAATTGTAATTGAAAAATTTCACAAAATGAAAAAAATATCCTATTTCAGGATATACACCATTCTATACTATATACTACACTTTCAATTTATAAGTAATTAATGAAAAGTGTTCACACAATAATCAGTAAATCTGTCAATACAATGGCAAATTTTGAAAAAATATCACAAATCTTGTCAAAAATAACAAATCAAAATACAAATAAATAATATGATTGACACCTTACAGTGGGACAGTCTTGCTTGTAGACGATTAAAGCAAGTTTGATACTGTTTATAAAATAAACGGGGTTTGGTAGAGGTACGAACAACCTAGAGTCCTTCAAAAGTGGTATATCCACATTAACATTTGAAAGATTCCCAACCCACCTTTAAATATACATAGCAAGCCACCGTTCGTATATATAATTATTGTTTGGTTTATTTTTTGTTTTTGTTTGCTATACTTTTAAGACTAAATTGTCCATGTACATAGCGGATGATAGCGCACACAGTTCCGGGACGTTACAACTCTATCCTTAGAGTCTAGTCCTGTATTTGGAAGAAGAAGAGATAGGGGTTACAGGAGATGGACAGATGTCAGCTGTGCAGTAAATATGTCTGCACTGGGGATGGACTGTACGGTTACTGGGAGTGCATTACAGAGACGTCCAGTTCTGGGAAAGAAAGAGTTGCAGTGGTACCGAGTTCGCCGGAGACTGTGGGATCAAGTAGTTAAGGTTTCTATACAGTAGCAGGTGCTTGTCGACGCATACTAACATATCCAGTCCTAATTTTGATATTCAAGTGTTTACCAGTTCAGGGTGTTTAGCATTTGGTTAACACTGACACACTCTATATGGTATAATTATTACATACATATCGGTCTGGTGACAGTAGTATAGAGGGTGGTGCTACCGGAAGAAACCCTGACCGGAAGTGACGTCAGTCACGGAAGTATGTTCTGCGCATGCGCAACCGGTTCCCGCGCTTTTTTCTGACTATAGTAGTAGTACAAAATGTACCATTGCGCATAACCGACATGGCTACCGGAAGTGATGAAAGTCACGTGACCCCAGATGGGGGTTCCCTTAGGTGAGGTGTGCGCATGCGCAACCGGAAGTTGCGCAATATTCGCCCTATTAGGGCATTTTCACCGGAAGTGACGTCATCAAACGTCACGTCACCCCATGGAAAATATGGGAGCGCGCATGCGCAACCGTATGTTGCGCAATATCCGATCAAACGTCACCCGTAGGGCTTCCCCTGGAACGGTGGGATGCGTGCATGCACGACCGGATGTGCCCAATAATGAATTTATTTAACCCAACCTAAAAGAGGATTGAAATGTTTTATATCACCAACCAATCACATCACTGGAAATTGAACAAATGAGATGACAGAATCCAGTATCCATCAACCAATCAGAAGAGGGTGACTTCTTTTACGTCCGCGTCCGAACAATATATACAGTGACAGATTTTTTGACAGACCATGACCATGTTCACCTGCGAGAGATGCGACAGAGAAGAGAAGCCTGTTACGTGATATGAAGACCCCACCTGAAGGATCCAACGGTGTCTGGGCAGACCTACAGCTGCAGTATCTGTGACAAGGTGTTCAGCCGAGCTGACACCAGAAAGAGGCATGAGGCTACCCATGGACAGCGCCCGCTCTTCATCTGCCAGATCTGCAACCATTCCTTCAATTCCAGAGAAAAGACCACTTTCAACAGCATTTGCAGACCCATCAGAGAAGAATGGACCAGACACCACAGACCGGACCAAAGAAAACCATCAAGAGGAAACTCACCTCCAGATTGACCCAACACAAAAAAGCGACGTACCGTGTCTCCACCAGCAAGACCCACCAAGAAGAGCCGAGCTGCAGCCAACACGGAGGTTCTACCTGACGATCTCGAGACCAGAGCCTTGTATATACAACACTGGCAGTCCATCCATACAGAGGAAGCGACCGGCAACCGTATCAATAAAGATGAAAATAAATGACTCATTTCAAATCAATTATCTCTTAAAAATGATTTGTGATCGTTTTTTATTTTTACCTCCGCAAAATAGTTCTCCAAGAAGTGGGGGGAGAATCATTTTTAAGAGAGAACTGATTTGAAATGAGTGATTTATTTTCATCTTTATTGATATTTACAATAATTAAAACAACTTTATATCCATAACGGAATCTTTCCGCTCAAATATGCGTTACGCGTTATCCGATACTTTGGGAATAAGTAGGTTCCTTTGTGATGAAAAGGATGTCAACAAGTGGGAAAGCCACATAATAATGGATAGCTGCAAGGAAGGAAGGTAAATATATCGTATATTTTGCTCTCACGGAACTCTCTGATGTATGATTCAATCCAAAACCGAAAACCATTCACATACGTCTGCTGAAAATGCGTTTCGCAAGCTTTCCAACGAGATGACTGTCAATGTAAAGTGAAATTTCGGACATATCTTTTATGAATATTTGCTTTTTTCCACCTTTTAACTCTCAAATTTTAACAATTACTAAAAGAAGAAACCTAAATGCACTAACTCCTAACCCAGTCTTCAGTTAATAATCCATTAAATTCGATTTTTAATAGAAAAGGTTCGTAACGGCACCTTTACGATTTATAGAAAACGTGTTAAATTGTGGCACCGCGACCTTCGCGACTTGGAGGCAACAGACCCTTTCAGTGTGGGAAACCTACGTCATCAACAACGTTTTGTGCACATCGGAAAACAGCACCGCCACGATATAGCCGAAATACTTCTGAAAGTGGCGTTAAACCCTATTCAATCAATCAATCAATCAATCAATCAATCAATCAATCAATCAATCAATCAATCAATCAATCAATCAATCAATCAATCAATCAATCAATCAATACTTCAGTGGTACATCCCCGTAAAAAGTATGGTTGTTACCCCTTCTCCCCCGGGGTCCCTAATTACCAGTGTAAGAACGCTTTGAATATTTCCTTTGGCAATCCCGAAGGTTGCAGTTCCACAATCATACAGATCCGTTGCTTTGCACCAGGTTTCTCCGTCAGGGTTGGCAAAAACCCGGATTTTATGAGTATTGCCCAGCCCAGTGGGCAATACTGGGAAAACCCGAGTTTTACTGGGCAATACTGGGCAGCTGTTTGGTCGAAGAGTGTAGAAAAACTAACACCACTTAATCCCTTATTTTGTCAGTTAGCCAGGAAACTAATGGCCATGCCTGCAAGTTCTGCTTCCATTGAGAGAATATTTTCCAACTTTGGATTAATTCAAACAAAACTTAGCAACAAACTAGGCATACAAAAATGTGCAAAACTTGTATTCTGTTATAGAATGATGAGAGGAAAAGATGAAATTGAATGGTGAACTAGTTGCATTAAATGTTTCTG
The DNA here is from genome assembly GCA_002080005.1 of Gigantidas platifrons. NCBI lineage: Eukaryota > Metazoa > Mollusca > Bivalvia > Mytilida > Modiolidae > Gigantidas > Gigantidas platifrons. The sequence goes on from MJUT01058214.1 coordinate 9,714, forward strand.
TGTAAAAAATGTATATATTTAGCAATAATACAATGAAATCATAGCATGTCTTAACTATTTTTTGTAAAAATAAGCTTAAAAAACATATTACCCAGTATTGCCCAGTATTACCCATTTCAGGGAGTATTGCCCAGCCCGGGTAAATCCGGGTTTTCCCACCTGGGAAAACCCGGGCGGTCAATACTTTGCCAACCCTGTTCTCCGTCCTAGAGGCACTAGTCCTCTAAAAGGGACCAACCCCGGGATATAGAAATGGGACCGAGAGCCTCTTCGGCTTGAAGGGGCTTCCGTCGATTATGCGGGATGTATAAATTCACAACCAACCCGTCCTTCGGATGAGACGTAAATAAACCGAGGTCCCGTGTTGAGAGATTGCCACCCTCTTCGCACGTTAAAGAACCCAGTGTAACAGCTCATCATAAGCATTTTGGTCTTACATAAAAAGTAAAAAAACTGACTACAATAGTATAACATCACTAAAACAGGATGGCAAATGAATAACAGACACCAAACAGAAATCCTCTTTACTAAATCAACAATTTCAGTCAGTCTTCTCAGAACCAAGCACAATAACAACCAAACAATTTACAGAACAAAACTACATGGAAACAACAACAAAATACCCTATCATGCCTGATATTAACATAACAAATCACGGTATAGAACAAAACTACATGGAAACAACAACAAAATACCCTATCATGCCTGATATTAACATAACAAATCACGGTATAGAA
>MJUT01058218.1:0-10450 GCA_002080005.1 Gigantidas platifrons
TTTTCAAGGAAATTTCCGAGTTGAGGATCTTGTATTTTGCCTGTTCACTTTTCAGCATTACAATAAAGGATTTCTTTGGATTTACTTTATATCTTCTAAATGTATTTCTTTTTCCAATTCGGATAAAATATCCTCATGTTTAATTCCCGTGAACAATTTACTATTAAAATGTTCCGATCAATTTCTGCTTATTTTCTCCATTCTGCCTTGAATGTTGTGAATAGGTCGAGAGCTGTGTTTACTTGTATACAAAAAATACTCAAATAAACTATGAGGCGAAGTTTTCTCACATCTTGGTTGGTTTGTTGCAGTATTCCATCAAATAATTATATTATATATTGGAAATTTTCGGCACCAAAAGGCAATATTAGCTATTTTTTCGTAAACAATTTCGGAGCTCGAAATCAACCCAGCTTAGGGCAGACAACTCCCCTTCGAAAGTTGTAGTAGGATTCGTGTTGTTCAATATTTAATTTTCTGTGTAGTGTTTTGTGAACCACTGGATTTTTTTTTATTTCAAACCTACAGTTCACATTTTCAACAGCGTACTGACCCAGAAGAAAACAAATTATTTCTACTTACCGATACCAAGTACTGGAATAGCTACTGTATTGACAGTCCTTCTATCACTGCAGTGCTGAACAATATTACGAATGGTTAATGTCAACTTTTTCTCAAACGTTTTATTATTTTTGACTGCATGGTTATCCCACCGTGGAGCTACCGTGTGAAGAACTTCTTTGAATGGCAGAGATGCTGGCGATACTTTGATCTCCTTAACTTTACACTTGTTCACTCTGTTCTTACCAAGCACAGGATTTCTATACCACTCATTGATTTCTTTAGGAATAGCCTGGACAATCACTTCTTTACTAAGACAAACGTCATCCTGTGGCCAAACAATAATATCTACAGTCATCTTTGTTATATCTTCTTGAACTATGTTGATTCTTAAGTCTTTAGCTGCTATGTACTGTTTTTGAAATTTACCAACTATTGTCTGGGCTTTATTAGTGTCAGAATTACCAGAGGAAGGGTTGTCATGGTGATGTTTTATATCAGGATCATCCGAAAATGACCTTGACAAAAGACCTTTTCCATCTCTCGACCATGTAGCAGTGGTACCAGTAGACGGATTGGGACCAGTATTTCCAGACGCTGAAGCTGACTGTGTCATATTCGGATGACGACTAAATTCAGCATGTAACATCTGAATCATTCCTGGTTCTTTATCCATGAAATGGATTTCTTTTAAACATGTCGTCTTTCCGCAGGTGTTACTGTATTCAATCACTGCATTACAGTACTGAGAACAACACACTTCTTTGGGTACTCCAAATATTCCTGTAATGTAAAATATAGTGGGGTTGTGGTGTTTAATGCCACTTTTTCAATAATATTTCAGTTATATCTTAGCGGTCAGTTTTATTGGTGGAGGAAACCGGAGTAACACAAACTTTATCACATAATGTTGTATCGAGCATACCTCACCTGAGCAGGATTCAAACTCACAACATTAGTGGTGATAGCACTGATTAAATATGTAGTTGAAAATTCAACTACCATACGAACACGACCATGACAGTCCTTTTGTAAAACTAACATGGAAACAAGATTAAATGACAATGATTTGTATTTCATGAGTTTAAAAAGTATGTGGGTGACAGGAAGTGAATAATTGTTGTTTAATGCCAAGTGAACAATTTTTCAGCTATATCATGACGAGAACAAGTTGTACTAGATCAACATGCTTAGAAGAATTGTTATAGTACAAACTCACTGAAATAACAGTCCTCTGGAAAACATGTCCCTTCCTTCCAACATATTATCCTGAATCCAGCCAACTAATTATCGCTCATACTCCCTGAATGAGTGAGTGAGTGAGTGAGTGAGTGAGTGAGTGAGTGAGTGAGTGAGTGAGTGAGTGAGTGAGTGAGTGAGTGAGTGAGTGAGTGAGTGAGTGAGTGAGTGAGTGAGTGAGTGAGTGAGTGAGTGAGTGAGTGAGTGAGTGAGTGAGTGAGTGAGTGAGTGAGTGAGTGAGTGAGTGAGTGAGTGAGTGAGTGAGTGAGTGTTGTTTAGTGCCAACTCAGCAATTTTTCAGCTACATCATGGCGAGAACAAATTAATTTTCAATGAGATGATGATGAGGTCCACTTTGTACTAGACCAACACGCTTAGTTGGATTTTTATAGTGTTGGCTCACTGAAACAAAAGTCCGCAGATAGACATGTCTCCCCACTCGGACACATTTTCCTGATTCCGAGCCAACCAGTCTTTGTTCTTTCTCTTTAATGTGCATGCTTAGTGGAGAAGCAACAAATACTGTGAAAATACTTTTCTTAGTGGGTATCAATTTTCGTGGTTTGGTTAAAAATTACAAGTTCGTGGATTCGTAAATTCGTTGATTTTGTGTTTGTACCAAAATAAAATTCGTTGATTTTATACTTTGAACATGATAAGTTTCACTGGGTTTCAAAACTTCGAGAAAGCTTCAATGCATTAGACAGACGAGCCGTAGAATTATGTAATCCGAAGTGGAACGTGGATATTGACATGTTCATTTTCTCGATTTTTTTTTTACATATATCAACTTAGAATCGGAACAAAAACAGCTGTTGAATTTCATAATTATAGATCTGTGTTATTTTATCGAATTTGAAAATTAAAATAAATCATCTGAAATTATTGCACGAGCACGTACATTAGGAATTTCCGCCAATATATATTAAATTTGTTTTTATGTTTTACAAATATTTAATCTCCATTTTATTTTCTATTTTTGTTTTTCACTACTAAAAAAACCAATTTGTTCTCATTATTTTGACTCCAATGACAGATTGTACTTGTAAAATTACTTCAAATTAATTTTCGATAAACATTTCTGTCGTTTTTACACATGCATTCAAAATCAAATCATTCACAAACATGTTCATGTGGATTATAAACAATTAAAAAGTATGCTTGTACTTATTTCGTCATTAAAATTGTCCACTGTACCATATGCAATTGGTTCAGAAAGTCGAGGTCACTCGAGGACAACATATATGGCTATATATCTATGTCAAACTGCTTCCCAAGTTTCTTTGTTAGTTGGATTCTTAATTTCGTGGATCAGCCTATCCACGAAAACCACGAAAATTGGTGCCCCACGAATAAAAGTGATTTCACAGTACCAATTTTATAGTTTATGATATAAGGTCTTTGAAAAGAAAATACAAATTTTCATTTTATTTACTTTTTGAATATCATGACTGGTTGTGTGTTTCATAAACCCCTTCTATGGCCCCTTATAATAACAGAATGAAATACATGTAGAAGGATATTTAACTTATTCAGACTCCTTGTGTATAATGATAATCCATGCGGGTGAAATATTTTTTTGAACAAATGTATCAGCAAAATGCACAAGTGACTAGTCCAGTAGTCCCTGCTTATAAGGCCATTCCCATCAAAGGCCACCCCATTATCAGGCCAGATTTAATATCCATTGAGTACTACTTAATTCTCCCCTGAAGAGAGGCCTAAACTATTGTAAGGTCATTCCCACCAAAGGCCAACAATTTATCAGGCCCGATTTAATATCCATTGAGTACTACTTAATTGTCCCCCTGAAGAGAAGCCTACACTATTATAAGGTCATTCCCATCAAAGGCCATCCCTTTATCAGGCCTGATTTGATATCCATTGAGTACTACCTAATTGTGTCCATGAAGAGAGGCCTACACTATTATAAGGCCATTCCCATCAAAGGCCAACCTTTTATCAGGCCAGATTTAATATCCATTGAGTACTACTTAATTGTCCCCCTGAAGAGAGGCCTACACTATTATAAGGTGATTTTTTCATAGAAGAAGGGATGGCCTTATAAGAAGGGGAGTACCATAATATTTTACCTGAACTGATCGCTGGTAGAGCCACTGAAGAAACTTTCTGGACCTCAGCTTTCTTAAAGCAATTAACAATAGTTTTCTGCAAATCATAGGCACATGCTCTTTTATCAATAGGATATTCATGCCATTTTGGACCAACAGCATGGATAACACATTGGTACTGCTGAAGATTACCAGCTGAAGTTGTACAACATTCAGTAACACTTAATGGCCCATTGTTTTGTATATAATCATCGCTCTCTTTTTGGAAGTCATAACCAGCCGCTCTGGAAATTACATCTGCAACACCAGCAGCATGCATCAAGTTTTCATTTGCAGCATTCACTATACAGTCCACATTTAAATGTAAAATGCTTCCTACGTAAACCTTTACCACAAGTCCTTCAGGAGTCAGGTAAGATAAATCTTTGACAGCCGAGGAATTATATGTTCTGGATGAACCACCAAAACTTTCAGAAGATGACCTTGAATAATTTATGCTCTGGTGAAATGATCTATTCTCCGGTGTCTTGTCTTTTCGACTTTCATAATTATTGGTTTTTTTTGGAAGACCTAAAATAAACTCGGATTTGTTTTTTGCTACCGATAGCATTTCATAGTTACTTCCCTTTAACGTTAGTGTTTTTCTGTCCCTGGAAAGATAACAGAATATGTCGGGTGGTATTTGTTGTTCAATTTTGCGTAACTGATCATCATCAATCGTTGTGTCTTGAGGAACAACATCGAAAGACGTCATGGAATTAAAGTATTTCAGTTTTGATTGAATGGTTAGTTTAAATTCCTGTTCTGTTTCATTTAAACCTGGATATATAATTAGCATATCATTTTTATATTTGCATTTTCGTTTGAAAACCTGACTTTCTGGGCAGTAAAATTTCAACATTTTGTATTCCATGTCAGTTAACTTTATCTTAATCTTGCGTTCAATATCATCAGGTTGTTGATTGGGATAAGTTGCTTGACGGGTTTTTCTCGTCAACGTTTCCTGTTTTTGCTCAAAGCTTAGTAGACCAATTTTTTCCCCAAAACTAGTTATGAAATATTGGTTAAGTGAAGTCAGTTGTCTTAGCGTTCCTTCAACTTCCATGGTGTCTCCATCGTATTTTATCTCTTGCTTGATACATTCTGCCCTTACTTCATTTTCCCGCTTTAGAGCTGATGGATTTAGTTTCCCCCTAACAACATCAACGACATCCTGTAAAACAGTATAACAAGTAACATTACAAACACACATGACTAGTAGTTTCATTTAATAGTCGATAGCCGATGATTTTTCACATGGTTGTTTCAAGTTTTTTGTTGTTTGCTATTTAAAATTCTGTAAAAAAAATATCCTGATCGTAATTTGTGAAGTTCAATAATAGTGTTTACGTGAATTAATCGAGGAAGAAATAATTCATAGAAATCATAGTTTGTATTATGAGTTGGTGGGTTTAATGCCACTTTCAATAATATTTCAGTTATATTGTGGCGGTCAGTTTTATTGGTGGAGGAAACCGGAATACTCAGAGAAAACCATGACCTTCCGTAAGTCATTTACAAAATTTATCACATAATGTTGCATCGCGTGAATGGGATTAAAACTCACACCTTTAGTGGTGATAGCCACTTTGCTAAGGCAGTTGTAAATCCACCTGCCATACGATCATGACCACGGCAGCCCCTAATAAATAATTCATGGAAGCCATAGTTTGTAGGTCATTTCAGTAAGGCAACATTGTTTTCATAGAACTTTATGCAAATGACTAAAATAATGTGATGCAATGGGGGGGGGGGGGGNTAAAATAGCTGGGTGCACACATATTACCACACTTACATTGGTTAACAGTGTCATCTTTTCAATTAATGCTTTCAAAAATCCATTTGTTAACAAGAAATGTGTGCATCACAAAATACGCCAGTCTATATAAATTATCAAACGGTATAATGGTAATGACCCCAAAATAAATAGGGTTCTTCCCCTCCCACAGGGGAATCATGTGGCCACGTTTGGTAAAGATCCAATATACAGAACTAAAGTTATAGTGCGGAAACGATCCTGTTATCAAAAATTATATTTATAGTAATGGTGACCTTGACCTTTGACCTAATGACCCCAAAATAAATAGGGCTCGTACACAGGGGAATCATGTGGTGAAGTTTGGTAAAGATCCAATATACAGAACTAAAGTTATGCGGAAACGACCCTGTTGTCAAAAATTCTAGTTATAGTAACAGTGACCTTGACATTTGACACAATGACCCCACAATAAAGAGTATTCTTCCCCCTTCCACAGGGCAATCATGTGGTCAAGTTTGGTAAAGATCCAATATACAGAACTAAAGTTATCATGTGGAAACGACCCCATTGTCAATTTTTTTTTTATAGTAACGGTGACCTTGACCTTTGACCTAATGACCCCAAAATAAAGAGTGTTCTTCCCCTTTCACGGGGCAATGATGTGGTCAAGTTTGTTAAAGATCCAATATACAGAACTAAAGTTATAGTGTGGAAACTGCCCTGTTGTCAAAATTCTATTTATAGTAACGGTGACCTTGACCTTTGACCTAATGACCCCAAAATAAATAGGCTTCTTTCCTTTTCACAGGGGAATCATGTGGCCAAGTTCGGTAAATATCCGATATACAGAACTAAAGTTATTGTACGGAAACCTGTGTGGCCCGCCCGCCATACCCAATCACATAATACGGCCTGTCTGGAGACGGGCGTATACAAATTGAATGCTAAAAAGTAGATTTAATATAGATTACAAAAAATGGGAAAATCTAATGGTCAATGTTATTTTTGTAAAAATGAAATAGAGTCCCTGATGCATTTGTTTTACAGGTGTCATAAAATTAAACATGTGTTAGATGAATTAAAACACATTTTTAATAAAAAAATTGAAAATAATATAGTACTTGTTGAGGAAAACTTAATTATTGGGTTGTATGAGGGAGAAATAACTGAAGATCTACTTTTAATGAATTTGGTAATTTGTATATTAAAATGGGTAATTTGGAAAGCAAGAAATTATATAAAATATAATAAAAGCATTTACAGGGAAGCAATAATTATCACAAATCTCAAAAATGAACTTAGAAGTAACATACAAATGATGATTAAAAACCCAGAAGTTCGAAACTTATATAATATTAGGAAATTACAGTTATTATTGGATGCATTATGAATTTAGGTGTATTAATAATTCCTTTCATTGTTTACTGTGTAAAATTGTATGTTTATAAATTGAATATGAGAGATAAAATATGATTTATTTGCTGATGGTATTGTATTCTTACTACCAGTATTTATTATTTAATTATATTGTTATTGTAAATATTTGTAAACCTTTGAGGTTTCCTGGCACCCATAGGTAAATTGTCTACATGTGTAATATAGATATAATAAAAAAAAATAGATTCAAAAGAGGAAAATATTCCTATTTTTGTTTTAGTACTACTACTTATGTGACGTGCACTTTAATTGGTTTTCTATTACCGATATGACCAATAAAAATATTGTAGCTTCGATTTTTTCCTAATCTGGTTCACTTTTCTTCCTGTTAAGTGTTTGCCTCTGTATATACCAATTCAGTACCAGTTGAAACATGAGTCAAACTAGAGGCTCAGTGGGCTGAGCCTGTGTCGCTCAACTTTTATTCTGTTTTTGAGGAAACTTTATACAGAACCTTCCATAGGTGCTTCCTACCAAATTTAGGTTGATTTGGTTACTCGGTTTCAGAGGAGAAGCTTTGTTAGAAATCAACCAATCAGAAAAAAGAATTGCCTGTGGGGACTATGTTTGTAAACGAATCAGGACGAAATGAGCAATTTTTATAGAGGACCTTCCATGGATGCTTCCTACCAAGTTTCGGTTCATTTGACTGTTTGTTTTGGGAAGTACCAGTCCGCGGAGTTGGTCACTGGATCGAAGTAATAGTGGACAGGTCTATTAATAAAGAATTGAAGCATGTGAGCAAGTTGACAGGTTATTCGATTATCAAATGTATATTAAAAAAACTATATTGGAGCATTTCATATGGTGATGCATTGTTAGAAAACATTAAAATCGTCAATTTTACGCTTCGATATCCCAGTTTCGAATATTTTGAAACAACCTGATTCACATGAAAATATTGTGCTTCCACGTTATTGTTCGATATTGCAATTCAATCATTGATATTCTTTCATGGTTATTGGATTAAAAAATGTTAAGATTTAATTTATGAACAACAAACAAGGGAAGTATTTTTAATATGAAGCCCATCCTTCTTTATATGACAATTCTTGTGATAGGACAGGTTAAGTTGAATTTATTTCCATCTAAAAGAAAACGTGTGTATAAAGGATAGTTGTTTTGAACATTTATTTTTTACTTTCTTCTAAGCATACTTCTACTTCTTAATTTTCTTAACTTTTAATGAGCTGTCACATGAACTACTGGTTTTATATTGAAAATATATTTGTTCAATTAAAAGGCAAAGACCAAGCCATAGCAAAAATGACCCTCAGATTCTGCAGACAATCCTGAAACCAATGAAATATTTTCATGAAAATACAGGAACAATACATTTTCAGTGGGATTGATTCCACAGAGAGACAGATATTTAGTTTTTGTGGTCTTACTGACCTACAGGGAAAAACAATTATTGATTCAAGGAACTGATTGAAATTGAAGTTCTTGAAATGTGAAGGTAGTGCAAAATCTGTCCAAGGCCATGACCTCCATCTGAATTAAAAATGCAAAAAAGTTGTATTAAACAAAGGGATGGCAATGCCATTCTGATAGGAAACGCCTATTGTATGACAAAGAAACAAGTTTCGGTATTAGCCATGGTTGTTAACCGATTGGGACGAAATGAGCAATCTTCATAGAGGACATTCCATAGATGATTCCGACCAAGTTTCGGTGGTAGCGATGTTTGTTAACCGATCGGGACGAAATGAGCAATCTTCATAGAGGACATTCCATAGATGCTTCCTACCAAGTTTCGTTTATTTAGCCAAGCGGTTTCAGAGGAGAATATTTAAAAAAATCGGCCAATCAGAAACAAGAATTGCCTGTGGCGATCATGTTTGGTAATGGACCATAACAAAATGTACACTCTTAGAGAGGACCTTCCATAGATGCGTCCTACCAAGTTTCAGTTCATTTGGCTGAAGGTTTTCAGAGGAGAAGATTAAAATGTGAAAAGTAAACGGATGACAGATGACAGACGACGGACACCAAGTGATGACAAAAGCTCATATTTTAGCAAACGAATATTAAAATGCGAATGCCTACTTGTAATGTATAGAATAAACATGTTACACTATATCAGCATTAATTAATTTTTAAATGAGATAATGACAAGAGTTATCCTTCTTTTAACAGCTTAAGCAAGAGTTATCTTTCTTTTAACACAGGAGAATATTTTTTTAGAAATCAACCAATCAGAAACAAGAATTGCCTGTGGTGGCCATGTTTGTTAACCGATCGGGACAAAATGAGCTATCTTTATAGAGGACCTTCCATAGATGCTTCCTACCAAGTTTCGGTTCAGTTGGACAAGTGATTTCAGAGGAGAAGATTTAAAAAAAATCGTCCAATCAGAAACGAGAATTGCCTGTGGCGGCCATGTTTGTTAATGGATCCGGACGAAATGATCATATTCATAGAGGACCTTCCATAGATGCTTCCTACCAAGTGTCAGTTCATTTGGCTGAGGGGTTTCAGAAGAGAAGATTAAAATGTGAAAAGTTAATGGATGCAAGACGCCAAGAGCTGGCAAAAGCTCACATTGCCTTTGGCAAGGTGAGCTAAAAATAAAAACTGACATCATGAAACGAAGACCACAACTTTCTATTCTGTTGCTTTCCAAAGAAAAAAAAACCAAACATATTCATTTACGAAAGTTCTTCTAGATATGACTTCTAATTGGGTTCAGAGGTTAGGGGAGCCTAGTGGATTATAACAGCCGACCTTAATCAGATTGAATTAACAGAATCAAAAATTTTCAATTCATACCTTACTACCTTGGCTATCTTGTCTATATGTTTGATTCATTTTCTTTTCACCTTCATTTCTCTGCTGTGGATCATTTGAACTTCCTAAAAAGTACCAAATATATACTTTACATATAATCCTGCTACAAAGTAACTAAAGGAAACTATTCCATTTGAACTTTTCTGTCCAATAACAGTTTTTGTAGCAACACATCAACTTAATGATAACGTCATTGAATAAAATATACAACTTAAATGCGAGTTGTCAATGAAGGACATACGGTGCCTGTCAATTTTTAATATTAACTTAAAAATATTTGTCTTTAGAAAATTAGCTGGTGCTCAACTTCATTTCTTGTAGAAGGTTATGCGCAAGTTTGGTTGTTTTATATCAAGTGGTGTGATGTGATGCAGATGTGGATGATGACGCAGGACGTGGGTGCTTCCTATATTTTGACTCTTCTACACCAGTGATTTCGCTTAAAGCAGGTGATTTTCGTTGGTATTTGTCCTTTCCTTGCCAGTTATTTTTTAATAAGCAAAATAAATGTGACATAAATATCCATATTCCAATATATATATATATATATATA
>MJUT01058220.1:0-10444 GCA_002080005.1 Gigantidas platifrons
TAATTGAAATCGTCAAAGTGAAATTCTTTCAAACTTCTAAATTACGTACATGATCTTTAATTACAACACTATTTCATTCAGGTGTTCATTTGTTCCTGTTCTAGTTAAAGGTCTTTATCGAACAGCATCATGCAGTTTACATGTAATGCAGTTAGTACGTATTCAAATCACATAAAGCTATTTCTATTTTTCATACGTTGTGGAGAGGGGGTGGGATGATTTATCAAGTACATCAATCTGTCCTGTTTTCGTGTTGGGCGGAAGTCGCTACTGTACATTCGAAATATTAATTGCGAATTTATCAAGTACGATGCACATGCTACCTGTCTAGTATATTATCGATCGACAGTTCAGAGGAGATGTAGTTATATTGGTATTTCTTAAGACAATGGCAAGTTATAATCCAACTAGTTTAACCCCGTCACATTTTACTGAAGTACCTGTACTAAGTCAGGAAAGTGAGCAGTCATGTATATGTGTGTTAGGGATATCGAATCTTCCTATTTCTACATTTTTTCTATTGAATTTTTGGAACTTTTCCGACGATGTGATAGTTTTTTTTTCGTTTTATTATAGGTTGTGAAAAAAGAATTATGATGATATATCTGCAACAGGGCCTCCAAGAGAAATGTTCAAGGCGGAACAATACTTCTTTAGGGTCTCAGAACAGGCTGAAACTTCTCTCAAAACTGTGGAATTGAGTTAAATATACCAAAAAATATTGAAAAATTCAAAATAAAACGTCAATGACTAAGGCTATGGGACCCTTCAGAGATTCACGGGCCCTTTCGTGGCTTTCATTGCCCCGTACCGATGTACCGGCTGAAACCTCCTCTGATATGCCCTGCTTTTTACCATCATATATTCTGTAAACCCAGTTCTCTATCCTTCTATGGATACAATATTATGTGTTTCGCTAAGCATGCCAGTAGCAAGCGCTACTGCTGAGATGCCATTTAGTGTACATATACTGTGACGTTTGGAAAACTTGTGTTAGTTCGACTATGAAGAATGACAGGCTATCTTCCTGGGATTGATGCATATTCACCGAGATTTTGAAGTGGACTTGTACAACGCAATGGAGGTGTTCGTATCTGCTAAGACACGAATGGCAGATTTTTGACAATATTAAGATATTCTTGTCTAAGAAAGTCATTAAAATTGTGCTTGATTCTATGTTTTATGAAACCCTGAAATGGCCCCAGATCGCACCATTTTGCATCTCGTCGAAAGTAATTATGGCGTGCACACTATTAAGCCTCAGCTACGTCCCTGTAGAGTATAAAAGGTCGGTACATGTAAGCTGCTGTTAGCATAAGATTGGATGGATATTGACACGAACACGTTAAGTAAAGGGAAAAAGAAGTGGAAAAATAAAGACATTTCAATGAAAATAAATATGTTAGCAGAAAGGGGGGGACAATGATTAGATTGAATATCATTTTATTGCAAATAAAACAGCAATGGGATTGGAGAAAAAGTTATCACAACGTACGGATTTGTCATCTCCATACAAAAAAATACACATATCAGGCGGGGGTCCAGGATTTAACATTAGGGGGCATTTCTTGGCGAGGGTCTGAGGACGCCTAGGTCCCCATAGGGCTCAGGGCTACGCCCGATGGGGGACCGGGGGCGCAGTCCCCCTGAAGCTTCTGGGAATTAGAAAATATAGGACCTCTTTTCTGAACCGAAATTGATTAAAATTGTACCATGTGCGGCATGATGCTTCACATCGAAGGTGCGTACAATGAAGTATGATATTTTACTCATGACCTAAGGCCTTGTTACGACTTCAATATGAAGAACAGCAATCAAAGGCTTTTGCTTGTTCCAGGAAAATATGTGTGATTTCGTTCAATACACATTACCCTATATTAGCCGCCAAGAGATTTTTTGGGCCCCAGGGCAAAAAGAAACTTGGCCCGCTCCTCCAATTTTCCAAATAATAATACTCAAACTAAGTCCACCACGGTGTATCATAGGCAAGGAATCAGTTCAATAAAAATGAATTGATGAATTGTGATTTAGAAAACAGCTTTCTACTTGTTTATTCCTCTGGAGCCTTAATTATAACGACCTGGTACATTTATTAATACTGAAGGGAAAAGGAAACGCAGGGTCTACATTTTAGCTGATTCAATATTATTTATTCGAATGTTGTTTTTTTTCAATATTAATATAAAAGGATAAAAACACAAATTTAACCAACAAGTTTTTAAAATTGCATTAGATTTTGATCAATAAGTCATGCGTAATTGAAATCAATCTAACAGTAGCACCCAATATGAAAAAGTGAAATCGATTATCTCGTCAATATATCGCATGCCCCCCTCGCGCATCTGTTACAGTCCTGATTCTCCTGTGCATGGAGTTCATCAGAGCATTTATCCTTGTCATGGGGATATTATCCCACTCTTTCAACAAGGCAGCCCTTAATTGGTCGAGAGTAGCGGAGGCATTCCGACGCCCCCTTACTCTCCTGTCCATTTCGTCCCACAGATGTTCGATTGGGGGCAAATCTGGACTGTACGGAGGCCAAACGAGTGGGTTAATGTTATGATTGGCGAGAAAATCTTGACAAACTCTGGCTACATGGGACCGGGCGTTATCCTGCTGGAAAATTAGGTGATGCTGTTGCACAAATTAATGGAACTGCAACCGGCCGGAGAATTTCATCCTATATCTTACGCCTGTTAAATTATCGGCTATCACAATCAACGGCGACTTTAACCCGTGAGATATCCCTCCCCAGACCATAAGAGAGCCACCCCAAACCTATCCCTCTCAAGAACGCAATCGTCGGCGAAGCGTTCACCACGACGTCGGTATACACGACGTCGACCGTCCGGACGAAAAAGAGTGAACCGCGACTCATCTGTGAAAATACCCGTCTCCATTGCCTCATTAGAAATTGTCTGAGACCATGTTCCGCCAACCAAGCCATACGACGCGCGCGACGTGCACGAGTGAGAGGAAAACCAATGTAAGGTCGACGAGCTCGCAGACCAACTCGCGCAATCGGTTTCTCACAATTTTTGTGTGAATGAGGCGATTATGATTGCTTACCGTAGTTAAAGCGGTTTCAGTGCATGGCAGTAACGTAGCGATTACGCAGGTGGGCAAGACGAATAGCCCTGTCTTGACGTGGCGTCGTTACGCGCGGATGTCCCCTTGACGGACCGTCGGGAACCCTTCCAGTATCTCTCAAACGACGGACAAGACGCTCTATGGTGGAAAAATTCACACCAAATTGGAAAGCAACTTGTTGTTGCCTTTGACCTTGCATCAGCAATGCAATAGCATGACCCCTCTGGACTTCCGTCAGCCGTGGCATGATTACAAAAGATTCAAATTAACTTTAAATAGTGGAAAGCGATGTGTATACCTCAAGAGTATAAAGTGGTATGACACGATGTGTTGACGAACTTGTTATCATTATTCTGCACGTGTTGTTTGTTTTTTTATCACTTTCTATATGTCACATGATACCTTTCACGGTTGAGTAACTTTAGGAACCGATTTTAGTACACACTTGCCAAGCCACTCGTCTGCCCACCTTTCGTAATTTTACGCCACGCAGTTAAAAATAGTAGCATATTATGTTACCCTGCGTTTCTTTTTCCCTTCAGTATGTATTTTATAAACTAAAAACAATAGTCACATTATTGTATCGACAACCAATATAAACATATCTTCACAAATATAATGCACTAGGCAGCTGAATAATTAAACTATAGTGAACATTACATTAATTGTGCATGCTTATGGAATTATTAAGATTAAAGGCACCTTACATCATACAATTGGAAATTAGAACCTTATTTTACTATTTGGTGGAGCTTTCCTGGCCTTTTTCAATGCGAAGCGTGTGATAACATTGTCAACATTGATTTTTCTGGCAATTTCAGATTCAATGCTAAATCTTGCTCAATCCACTAACGATCTTGTGACATGATTGAGCGCAAATAGTTCTTTACAAGATTCAGTTTGCTGAAGGATCTTTCTGCTGAAGCAACTGTGGCAGGGATTGTCATCAAAATACGCAAAGTGACACAAATATTTGGGAAAAGATTTTCCAGTTTATATTGAAATTTTTTTTTAATTAATTTGAAAAAGCATAGGGTAAAAACAATTTAAACGGAAAATTTTGCTCAGATAGGATTCCGAGGCTTTGGAAAAAAATACCAAGAGGAATCCTCGTGCCTCGTTTTACCCACTTGCCTTCGGGAGAATATTAATAAGTTTAAAGTTAAACTGAAGTCAATATACCAAAACTTAGTAAAAACTACTTTTGATACCAACAGCTATTTTAGACCTACTTTAATCAGTTGACTTGCACGTGTCCGAGATGTCATCCTTTTTTGTTATCTCTCTCGACATCTTTTGTGCCGATCCGCTCAGTATACCTTGATTATAATTTGCTTAATTTGCATGTTGCAATGTGTGACAATGACTATGTGGTGACTGTCGAAGTGAGGTTAATAAATAAATAAAAAAATAAAGGCTCACCTTTTTAGCAAAAGTCTGATCCAGTCTACTCACCATTAATGAGCCGCTCCTCCCTGCAATCATCGATCTGCTAATCTGAGAGGTAATTATTATGGACTTGGCCTGGATCCCCATTTTCTATGTATTTCTCTATAGCAAATCACTTGGGCCTACATATTTCAGAGCCCTTATATAAAAAATTAGTGGACCCCTCCACCTGCAACCCTCGATCTGTCAGTGTCAGTGGCTGTTCTTAGGGGAGCCCAAGCAGTCGGGATTGGCCCTCATTTGAGTCATTTAATATACATTTACATGTCGAAAATCACTATAGTCATGTTTGTGTTATGCCATCAACCCTATAAGGATATAAAAGAGCATTAATAAAGTTATAACTAAATATATGTACATGGTCCAGTGCCCCATACACCGCAACAGAAAAGTTGTTATACATCATCAAGGGCCCTGTGAAAGTTATTAGTGGGCTTCTTCCTGAAACCTGGGACTACTTCTGTATGAAGATTTTTACATCCATTACACGAAATTGTCATTCACATATTCACGAAAACACACATTTTATTTTGTTTGCCTTGCTCACGGTACACCCTCGTTTTTTTCATCCTAGATTGGCATGTGGGCCCCTGAACTCATGGGCCCAGGTGCGCCTCCCCGGCTACTCCCCCTCTCAGTGGGCCTAATTCTTATGTTTGAAATAGTATTAAGAAAGGGGAAATGGATATGTCTCAAACAGAATGGAAAAGAACAGGTGCAAAATATTCGAAACTTAACGCCGCATGCATGACTTTCAGAACATTGTGACGTCTGCTTTAAAATTGATCGATAATTGGTAAACTATGGTAGATTTATATGTTACCATGTACAAACAAATAGATCACGAAGTAAATCCATGATTGCAAAAAGTGAAATGTAACCGATGCCGGTTTTTACATGATCCGGAACGGGGCAGCAAAGACATGTATGAATATTCATTGCAATGGAGAGATGAGTCGAAAGAACAAAGTGTTAATATCACGTATTTAACATTAAGCGATTGTCAGGACAGTCACGCCAATCCTTTTTAGGTGGGTGCGCCGGGAGTGCCCCTCTTGAATCCGCGCATGTTTCAGTTATATCGTGGTGGTCAGTTTTATTGGTGGAGGAAACCGGAGTGTCCGGAGAAAACCACAGACCAGTCGCAAGTCAATGACATACTTTATCACATAATGTTGTATCGAGTACACCTCGCCTGAATAGGATTCGAACTCACAACGTTAGTGGTGATAGGTATTTTATTCTAATGTAGACCTAGATATGACTTTTTTGCATCATAAATGCTAAAACATAAATTATGCTCTTTTCAAATACGGATATTCCAGAAATCAATTTTACATTTAATGGAAGAATTATTCCAATTACAAATTCTCACAAACATTTGGGAGTTACAATTAGCAGGATTTTTATATTTAGTCTATATCAGACCAATCTTTGAATATGCTTGTGAAGTATGGGATAATTGTTTGGTAGGGAATTCTAATAAACTCGATCAGTTGCAACTTAGGCTGCTAATCGTTACTGGTCTTCCAATATTTGCTAGTTCAATTTTAATTTATAAAGAGTCAGGCTGTGAATCATTGGCAGAGAGAAAAGGAAAAAATTACAAAAATGTTTATAATGTACAAAATAATAATGCGCCCAGGTATCTTTGTGATTTAATTCCACAAACAATTAAAAATACAACCGTTTATCCATTGCGTAATGGAAGTAATATTATAATACCATTTTGCAGACGGATATTCCAAAATGCAATATTACATTTATTGGAAGAATTATTCAAATTACAATTCTCACAAACATTTGGGATTTACATTTAACAACGATGCTAAATGGAATGTACATGTTGAAAATATATTGTCAAGTATTTACAAACACCTGAATGTTCTTCGAAAGTTAAAATATAAACTTTCTCGGAAAAATCTAGAGAAATTATATTTAGTTTATATCAGACCAATTTTTGAATATGCTTGTGAAGTATGGGATAATTATGGGATAGGGAATTCTAATAAACTCGATCAGTTGCAACTTGAGGCTGCTAGAATCGTTTCTCGTCTTCCAATATTTGCTAGTTCAATTTTAATTTATAAAGAGTTAGGCTGTGAATCATTGGCAGAAAAAAAGAAAAAGGAGAAAATTACAAATGTCTTATAATACACAAAATAATAATGGGCCCAGGTATCTTTGTGACTTAATTCTACAAACAATTCAAAGTACAACCGTTTATCCGTTGTGTACTGGAAGTGATATTATAATACCATTTTGCAGACAATCGAATACTTATGACTCATTTATTCCCTCAACTATAGGTCAATGGAATAGCATAGATCCATCACTTCGAAATGTGGATTATATTGCAAAATTTAAGACTGAATTACGAAAACGGAAAGATATTAGCCAAGTTCCTAAACATTATGAAATTGGATCTCGAAAACTTAATATTATATTAACCCAGCTTCGATGTTTTGCTTCTTTTTTGAACTATGATTTGTTCCAAGGAAATATACTCCCATATCCGTCTTGTCGTTGTGGTGCCAATCGCGAAGACTCCTATCATTTCTTCTTCGATTGTTCCCATTATGCAAATATGAGACATACATTGTTTCAAAATCTCAGTGGGCTACCTAATTATTGTGTCTTAGATCTTACACTTTTGACCTGCGGTAATCCTACACTCTCATATGAACAGAACGAAATTATTCTTAAGCACGTGTTTGAATATATAAAGAGGTCGGAAAGGTTTCTTGTTGTCTAGTTGTTCACCAAAGAACAATCACACACATCATCACCACTAACCCCTCTCTCTCTCATTCCTTCTTCATTCTCTGTTTTTGTTAAATCTACACATATTAATGTAACAAATGTTTATAAACATGCATGTTCTATCAAATAATTTTAAAATCTTAAAATTTGATTGGTAGATACCAAATCACATGATATACTGTATAAACAAAGGTTGCACTGTCAACGATTTTTGTAATATAGAAAATAGCAGATTGCACGGTTATACAGCACGTTGCTAAAAATAAACATAAATTTTCCCAAGTCATACAGCACGTTACTAAAAATAAACATACATTTTCCCAAGTCATACAGCACGTTACTAAAAATAAACATACATTTTCTCAAATCATGACCACGTGGTTAAATCAGAAGATAGACTTTTTCAATGTTAAAATGACAACAGTGTTATTTGAATTACAAATTTGTTGAGTTTAAAGAAAAATAAATAAATAGTGTTACATGTTATTGTGCTTTTGTGTGTTTACAAAATCCATAAAAAATGCAGTGATATATATACAGAAATCGAAAGTTACTGCATTGGACAAATATTTTTAATTCCTGCTAAATTTTCCTTATATTTGTCAATAATGTGGATTAATAATATAACCATTGTAGCTTTTGTATGAGGTCGATACGTGGTTTATATCGACCAACAGAAGTATATCGACCTCGGACTACTTCCTCAGTCGATATACTTCTGTTTGGTCGATATAACCACGTATCGACCTCATACAAAAGATATAATTGTATAATGTTGTAACTTATTGTATATATAGGAGAAGACTTGTTTAACTCTTGTCTTATCCTTATTGCACATTTGAGCAAATAAAATATGCTTAAACTACCGGTAAATCATCAATGATAAATTTAGATCACGATTGCGTACAGTTATTTTAAATAAATGTTTACCTTTATTTCGGAAATTCCCACACCACATTGACCGTAGAGTTATCTATGTTAATATAATATCATGGGAGTGTGAATTCGTGGAAATATATACAAATTATTTATCAAGGAAAAAGTTGTCTTTCGGCTTGTAAAATTTATATACAACTATATGCCAGCCTCTGTATTCCATTATGGGAGGGTAAGCTAATCTACCTTATTATTTGTCATAAAAAATGAAAGATGTATGGGGGGGGTAATTTTTTTTTTTAATTTTTTTTTTGTTTGTTCTTTTTTTATTTTTTGTTTTGTTTTCGGTTTTGTATTATTTCTTTTTTTTTGGGGGGGAGGAGTCTTTTGCTTTGCTTTGTCTTTTGTTTATTCTAAGACTTTATGTTGTTCGAACTTTAGATTTTTGTGTAATATTTTGTCGACATTTGGCTTTTTGTTTCCCTCTTTGGCCATTGTAGTGTCTCTGCTTTGAAATATAACCTCTGAATACCCCCATTGGCAGCTTCAATCTTTTCTTTGATCGTAATTTGCGGTTACACGAAAGGGGGAGGGTCCGGTAGCCCGACGGCCCATTAGTCCGACAGCCCATTAGTCCGACGGCCCATTAGTCCAACAACCCATTAGTCCGACGGCCCATTAGTCCAACAACCCATTAGTCCGACATGACAGTTCGTCACGGTGGAGGACTAAATTCTACATTGTATTACCATTTTTACTATTAGTTTCCTTTTCTGATTTAGTTTCTTTCCTTGTAATAGTAGTCCCCGTCGTTATGGAAGTCTTCGGGATGTGAGTTAGTTGGGAAATAGAAAAATCGTACTCTCGGGTGGTACATACAAGGAACAAAACGAAACGAAACGGTTTGTTTCTCGTCAGTCACTTTAAAGACTTTACGGTTCCGTTTCGTTTATTGAATTAGCAAGTAAACAATCCATGTTTTTGGTTTAAAGTAGCAGATCCAGAGGGGTTCTGCGGTCAATCCGTCGAATTTCAATTTTTGATCTCAATGCAAATGTGAAAATGCTTGCATTTACCGATGGGACGTGCGTCTATATAATGAAATCGTTGTGCATAGATAACCCAGAATGTACATGTAGGAGGCGAACCGTGATTACAAATTCTTCCAGTTATATATATAGTGGCATATTTTTGTCTCCTATATGTCAGATAATTATGTACTAGACATATGAAACATTCGACTGTATTTAGATGTCTACATAAATATTTGCCACCAGGGAACCATAAATATGCCACCATAAGCGTCAGACGAGATTTCAAAAACAAATCCACATAAGGTTATATTGTGGTTTCAGCAACATGTAATCCTGCATAGTCAAAGGAATGTCTTTATACAACGTTGGCCCCTTTATTCTATTTACTGTAACGGTAGCTACGTTGGTTTGTCGACCGGTTTGTTCACTTGGAAACTGCTCTGCTGATCCAAGTCACAATCATTTCTCAACAGATTGGAACCAAAATTGTGTGGTTTATTCCCTTACATATGGCGAAGTTCATATCTCAAATGTGAGCACTTTTGGGGTCATGTGTAGGAGATAGTCATAAAATTTTACACTTGCACACTGTATTTGTAATTTGACATGGATCGAACTTGGGATTTCTTGGCAAAACAGTCCACTCTGATTAACTACGGGTGCGTCCTGTCGAAAGTTATACACGAGCTGTCGAAAAGAAGTCCGTTAGAAAGCCCATTTCGACCCACTCGTCTGCCGAAATACTGACGAAGCTCGATACCATTTCAACACCCGAGGTATCGATCTTGAACACATTTCGCCAGCTTTCTTCCAGCGATCGCGTCAAACGAATTTGATCCCTCGTCAGCCGAGCTCGACACCTTGTTACCCTAGCTGGACCCCTCATTAGGCTAGCTAAACCCCTCAAGACAGTGGGTTTAAAATAGCAGGTTTCTCAAAAGGACAGGTTTTGTCGAGAATAACATTTGATAGCGTCTGAATCTGAAAATATATTAAACCACTAATGACTGTTTGAAATAGCCCCATCCTATAAACATGTAATATGAGAGCTCTAATTTGACCAGTTTCGCATATTTTTAGTTGAAAAAGGGAGAAAATTTTAATAATGATAAAATCCATGGTGTCGCTTTGAGCAAAAAGGAGAGGTGTTGACCCCAAGTACCTGTGTCGTGAACAAATGAGCTAATGTAAGTTAGGTTAATATATATATCCGTGTCAAAACGATATCGATG
>MJUT01058223.1:846-13366 GCA_002080005.1 Gigantidas platifrons
ATATTTCAGTTTGTTTTAGGGGGTTAGGATCATGGTGTTTAACGACACTTTCAACAATATTTCAGTTATATCATGACGTTAATATTGTTTTAGAGATTTAATGAAGATCATCTTACTTGAATATAATTTTATCCCTAGTTCATTCAGGAATATTATTAATTTTATTATACATAAAACCATTTGTGACATATGAAAGGTTTTTGAAAAGCGTATATACTTCATGGAATAAATACTCGATGCTATACATCTTTTTTAATTTAATATAAATTTATGCTCAACAGGTCCTATGGACTATGTATGCTAGTCTGTGTGTAAAGTTGGATAGTCTCCTTTGTACATTTTCATCCATATCATTTCTTACTTGTGTCATCACTTTGCGTCTGTCATAGTCTTTGGTGTCTTTTGTTGTACGTTGACATCTTCTCAGAAACTACTTGGTCAAATCGAAACAATCTTTGGCAGATTGTACATTTGATGGACCTCATCAGAATTTATGATCTTGGGGCAGTATGAAATCTAATTTAACTGACTCTTTACAAAGTATGACATTGATTGTGTCAATCTTAAATCCAAAATGATCGCCACTTGAATGCCTATACGGTATTTTCTAACGTTTATTTCACATATGACCAGGTACCGCAAACATGAGCAAACTTAAAACTGTGCATGAATGATTACTCGATGCCCTTTACAAAGTTGACATTTTTATGTGAAAAATAGCCCTTTCACATCCTGCTCAGTTACTGGTCTCCTCTACACAACAAGCCAAGCCAGAAAACCCAGTTTGCTGTCTTTTGACAGCTACAATAAGAATCACTTACTGGTTATTTTGAAAATAGATATTTCACCAACAAACAGGATAAAGTCTACTTCGTATCCACTGACAGGATCACACATTTGTTTTGAGGGGGGGATTCACTCCATATCGGTGATTATACTAAATAGTAGGAAATATGGGTCTGTATGTTACTTTATAAAATGTTCTTCCTGTACATTTGTTTCACTTTATTAACTCTATCTTATGTATTTCCTCTCATTCTTCGGAAATAGCTTTACAACTGTTCAGCGTTCTGGTAAAATTGTATTTACACATTAGAAAACGTCACACAAACGTTACATATATATAATGTATTGGTTCACAACTGTAGAAAATAACTGAAATATGAAATCTGCTCCGTTCAATAATATTGTAATTCTAAAGATGTCTTTTGTAGAGAAACAATCTGTTGGCACGGTTATTCAGCCAGTCAACCAGCAAGGGGTGCATACAATAGGACAGCAACAATACGGACAACCACAGTACGGACAACCAGCACCGGGTTATGGACAACCAGCTCCGGGTTATGGACAACCAGCTCCGAGTTACGGACAACCATCCTATCCTCCACCACCATCTGAAGTCCAAAAAGAGTGAACGAAACAACTGGACGAAACATCAGTATGTTTGAACGTAGACATACATCGCAGACTTTCTTTTTATAGAATAACTGTTTATTTAGTCTTCCGAGTTTTCACCATTCATTAACATTTATATTAAGCAGCACATTGTAGTTTGTTCTTTATTCTGTGATATTTTTTAATTCATTAAAATTTAAATACGTGTGATTAGATGTCATTTTTTTAAGGTGATACACAATTCATACAATCAATCTACCCATTTCAAATGTTATAGATGACGTGCGCTCGAACACTTTGATGGTTGTATTTACATGAGTATGTTATTTCATTTCTCGGAACCAACACCTCTAATGAAATTAATAAGGAAATACTGACCCTTCCGAGTCACCTTGTTTCATTATTTTATGTGTTAAGTTGCTGTTGTTCGCTCTTTTGTCTATTGTTTTGTTTTAAAACTACAGAAAAGAAAAACTTTGATACACACACAAC
Organism: Gigantidas platifrons; assembly: GCA_002080005.1. Lineage (NCBI taxonomy): Eukaryota > Metazoa > Mollusca > Bivalvia > Mytilida > Modiolidae > Gigantidas > Gigantidas platifrons. The sequence continues at coordinate 2,734 of MJUT01058223.1, forward strand.
AAAAGTCATAAAGAGGAACTGTGTGAGGAAGAAAAACAATATAAAAGACATTAACTTTTGAGCATGAAGAAACACAGAAAAACAATAGAACTAGAAATGAATTATGGGCGACCAATCCAAGAGAAAATTGTAAAATCCTAACCTGAGGCAAAAGGACAAAACAATCTCACATTTCATTTAATATTTTTTCGACATTTACAAACATCGCAATGCACCAGAAAGCGACATATATCCACATAACATACCTGTAACATGTAATAATTCATGCTAATGAAGGAATAAATTAATTAATTACTCAATTATCAAAGCTATTAAAAACTTCAAAGTAAATAACGTGGCTACGACATGGTTTAGAGTTGTGATGCTTAGCACAACTTTCAACAATATTTAAGTTATATCATGCCGACGACCATGTGATAGACGAATATATCAATTCTATATCTTGACTTCTATTTCTGTCATGAAAAATTATTTAATACCGGATTTTGGTGGAGGCCCGATTTGCTCATCTTTTTAGTTTTCTGTGTTGTGTGTTTTGTTTTGGGTTTTTTTGGCTTTGTTTGTCTTCGTTCTGTACCCGATGTTGCCAGTGTCTCTTGTTGTCCATTCTTTATTGCCCCTTCGGTTTTCTCTAACATTTATTTAATATAGTTCTAATTACGTGAAGATGATTTCAACTCTATTCATTTCACTGTGAACAAAAAAAGAAATTGTTGATTGATTTATGTTTAACGCCAACTTTTGCAGTATTTCATATATATAGTGGCGTGAACAACTTGTATACATTATTTTGTTCAACTACAGCACCCTTAGAAATAAAACATATACGTGTATTAAACAATCGAATTATATGTACCAAGAAAAGATTTGATTGATTTGATTTGATTTTTGGTGTTTAGCGCCACTTTCAACAATATTTCAGCTATATCATGTCGACCATTATTAATGGTGGAGTATGCCGGAGTACCCGGAGAGAACCACCGACCATGGGCAAGCAATTGGTAAACTTTATCACTTGCGGTTGCAAGTCGAGAGCACCCTTTTTTGTAATTTACAAAGCCGGGCGCGAACTCACGCCGTATTGGTGATAGGCTTGTATGAGTTGTTAGATCCAGCGACGTAACTCATTGAGCCACCCAGGCCCTTACCAAGAAAAGAAAATTTCAAAGGATAAAACTATATATTTAGAAATTATGTTATATATCTATAAGCAATAGTTATATATTTAATTTTGGACGCCGTGGTGGTCGTATATCGTATGGTTGTTCGATTTTCAACTATCTGTGCAATCAGTGCCTATAATCAGTAAACATGTGAGTTCGAATCCCGCTCATGTAGAAGTATACTCAATTCAACTGTATGTGATAAAGTTTGTCAGTGACTTGCAGCATGTCGGCGGTTTTCTCCGAGTAATCCGATTCCTCCATCAATAAAACTGACCGCCACGATAAAACTGAAATATTGTTGAAAGTGGCGTTAAACACCATAATCCTAGCTCTATATTTACCTTGGTGATATAATTTGAACAGTGGTCACTGAAACAAGTAATGGTAATACAAAAAACATACGGTTGTAATGGGACAACACATTTCATGATTTATTTATTGAAATGGTGGAATTATAGTTCGGGAATGACCTATCTAACTGCCTCATGAAAGTACAAGAAGAGAAAAATGGACGAGTCGGGAGTGCTGAATTGTTCCCTATAGAATGTCGGAATTGCTGAATTGTTCCTTATCAAATGTCGGGAGTGCTGAATTGTCCCCTATAGAATGTCACCGTCAGGGGAATTCCACAGAGTAACCAAAATGCTCAACATTATTTTTCAAATATCCGCCATTTTGACAATAAAATCAGTGTTATTTTAATGAGAATCGAACTAATTTTTTTTAAATAATGGATTTATGTCCAGCCATATAAGAAAAGATATGTGGTCTATGTTAATATTATGAAATTTCTTTGCGTTATTCAATTGAGACATTATAGCAATGAAATCGGTTTGTTTTATACAAGTGGAAACTTTAGCGGTGGTCATGCACACCTAAAAGCCTAAAATGCAAACCAGATTAGGGATGATACATATATCAAGTAAACAATGGAATTTATTAAGTTTTTAAATAGTTTAGAAAATCTATTATTCTGAACTGTATTTCTACAATATGACTCTATTCTTCATTACAGAAAATACACGGACGGTTGGGGTGGTTTTCACACAGCCAGCCGGTGGAACAGTCGTAACTACTGCTGGACAACAACAATATGGTGGTCAATCTGTTTCTTACGTTGAACAACATCATTATGGTCAAGCAATGACTGGGTTATCACAACCTTCTGATAACGAAGTACGCAGAGCTTATAGCCCTCTACCACCACCGGTATATACATAACAATGTATTTATATTGACATAAGCGCTATATTGCTTTTTAAACTTCATGGAATCTGTGAATCTTATATATTGTAAATGTAGATTTACTTGCAATTGTATTGTATACGTTGCATATTTTGTTTTATAATTTGTTTATTTTTAAAGAAAAGCAGAGGCAGATAAAATACAAAAATATACATTTAAAAAAACATATGATATGCATATACAATTTTACACAGATAAAAGACATTAAATTTATATTAAAAACTAGAGGCTCCCAGGAGCCTGTATAGCTCATCTGGGTATAATAACAACATCAGTCAATAAAACTTGATAAAAAATAACAAATGTAGCCCTCGTCATTGCAGACCCCCTCTCCAAAATAATTTGGGCAGGGGTTCCCCCTTTAATGTATGTTATCAACATTGCTATAAAAAACATGAATGTCAATGAGTCTCAAAATTTAGCTTTTGCTACTTCACATTTTGTAATAGAGTTGCTTCCCTTTGATTATTTGAGTAACCAAAAGCAGTGAAAGTCAACCAAAAAAAATGCACTCCATGAGGAATAACTCTTCACATAGTTGTCAGACATTTTCAACTGTGAAAAACTTTTTGTGTAGATCTTGAAATGCTGAACATTTTTGCAGTTTAAACTTGACATCTATCTCTTATAGTTTTTGAAATAAAGGACGAAAAGTATTAAAATTTTGAAAATTTGATGAAAAAAAGAGCAATAACTCCAAAATGGGAAAATGGGATTTACTTCAAAATTGCAGGGTATGTAGATCTTGATATACTGCACATTTTTGCAGTTCCAACTTATCATCTATCTCTTATAGTTTTTGAAATAAAAAAACGAAAATTATTAAAATTTTGAAAATTTGATGAAAAAAGGACAATAACTCCAAGATTGGTAAGTAATTTTCTTCACAATTACAGTGTTGGTAGATCTTATCATGCTGAACATGTTTGCAATTCAAACTTATCATCAATCTCTTATACTTTTTGAAATAAAAAACGAAAAGTATTAAAATTTTGAAAATTTTATGAAAAAAAGGGCAATAACTCCAAAATGAGTAATGGGATTTACTTCAAAATTGCAGGGTAGGCAGATCTTGATATGCTGCACATATTTGCAGTTCCAACTTATCATCTATCTCTTATAGTTTTTTAAATAAAAAACGAAAAGTATTAAAATTTTGAAAATATCATGAAAAAAGGGCAATAACTCCAAGATGGGTAATCAGATTTTCTTCAAAATTTCAGGGTAGTTAGATCTTGCCGTGCTGATCATTTTTACCCCGTCAGATATCTGATATTATTAACGGTTTTTGAGTTATTACCAAAAACGCGCAATTTTACCACATGTTCTATTTCTAGTAACAGCGGCCATGTTGATTGGTGCACGGCTTCACCGGACACAATTTTAAAACTAGTCACCCCTGTGACGATTCAGACAAAGTTTGGTTCCAATTGGTCTGGTAGTTTCAGAGAAGAAGATTTTTGAAAAAGTTTACGACGTACGACAGACGACGGACGACGGACGGCGACGACCACGGACGACGACGGACGCCAAGTGATGGCAATAGCTCAACTGACCGGGTCAGGTGAGCTATAAATGGATATTCAAACTTTGTACTTATATTACGTTGGAATTGTGACATAAAATGTATAGATACGAATATTTTGAAAATAAAATGCATTCTTCACAAAGCCAATACAATTCTAATTTCAAGTGATGGTGTCCTAAACCCATATTCATATTAATTTCTTTGAAGATAGACGGCTTACTCAAACAACAGCCAACCAGAATATTACATTCAATATAGGGTTAGGGTTATGGTTTTTAACACCACTTTCAGCAATATTTCAGTTATATCGTGGCAGTCAGTTTTATTGGTGGATGAAACCGGAGAAAACCACCGACATGTCGCAAGTCACTAACAAACTTTATCGCGAAACGTAATAAGAAATATAGAGGATATGGAAGGAAATTACTAACGACCATTCCCATGAAATATTGCTCATCAGAGATTGTTGCTGGGAGTTGTCTTCTATGTGCAATGAGTAATTCATTCTCTAAGCTTGAGACCCTCAATTACGTCTGAATCATATATTTCGTCATCGTGTGTCTTTTGTATATTATGTGTCCCTTATAATCAGTAGAAAAGGGTTGTAATTTGTATTTCGAAAAAGAGGTATCATGTCTATACAATGGTATTACAAACACCATATGCATCAGTTAAGTGACCATGTTCAAACTCCATGAGAATAGAAATAATGCCTAGTTTCGATCTGCTTATGGAAACCCCACCCTCCATAATTACAGGAGTGTCTAGCATGTCTACAAATACGTTTTTAACTCCACACTCCTCCTGCAGTAAATGTCTTAGTCTTATATATTATTTGACGGCGGCTTTCTCAGTGAGAAATTGCGCCCATAAAATATTTTTATATTAGAATTTTGTATGATTCTATTATTACTAACTTTTAAATTGATGTTTATTTATTAAATAGTGTGAGTTTTACAATATTAGACGTTTTTAAACCGAAGAAGTGAAGATGTTTGAAATTTATTTTATTTTTAATTGAATGACTGTCATTTGAGAATTATAATTTGTATTATTTATAACTTGAACCAAAATTAACTGCTGTCAATTATAAACTTAGCATAAAGGTTACTTAAACCGTGTGGCAAATACCAGTTTCGTAGGTATAGTGTATCGTATTGAGTTGGGCATTCCCTACTTCTAGATACACGTTAACCCTACTTTTTTGCTAATGAGGAACTCGACATCGATAATAACTCCGCGCAAAAATTGCCAAAATTTTAACTTTTGGAAATATATAAAAAAAAATAAGTAAAATAATACTATATGTTTAACTGTTACATCCAATGATATGATACTACATAAAGAAGTTACCAATTTAATGTTTGAGTTATTGCCCCTCATTCAGTGTGGACAAACGGAAACTAATTGCTTCCGCCTGCCCACACTGACCGTCTGACAACAATGATCTCAAACACCACATGGCAGTTCAGTATACAGGTGCTTACTTTTAGTTTGAGATATATAGATAGTAAGGTAAATTGCTAGGACTTGTTATACATAATCCCAGTATAGTAATAATTGAAAAGTAAAAAATAAAAAAATAATTTTGTACGCCTTTCTCATACGATATATACCATCGTATGGAGAGCACTATGAAATATAATAACATCGTAACCATATTGAACCTAAAAGTAATAAATGTAAACAGTTTGCATAATTCCATGAACAATAAAAGATTAGTGATATATAGTTAGATATATAGCTATGGAACAATACAGTAAATAATATTATAACAAAATGATGTGATCACACTTGATAGTAATAATTTACCTTAGAATGTACCAGGAGATGTTATATATTACCAAAATTACCAAGTATAACAAATATGATGTATGTACTTGTTTACTAATGTAACCAAAATTTATTGACGTAAACTGGAAATTATTAGGAAAATTAATAGTGATAAACTGAAAATTATTAGGAAATGTACTTATTAGATATAATGAACTATTAAAGGTAAAAAAAAAAAGAAAAAAAGAGTAATAGCACAAATTGATTAACAAAACCTTTGATCTTAGGAAAAATAAAAATGAAAAGAAGAGAGTCTTATATAACTTTCCTTGCTCTATGTAATAGAATTTTGGCCACTTGGCTAATCCTTAATATTCATTGTACCTTAATTAATATAATAATAATTAGGTTAATTAACTGTAAATTATTTAAAAAGTAAAATAAAATGTTTTATATGGCTATTGTATCCCATATATATTATTAATTTAAAATGATATTTTATATATATCAAAAAATTATAGTTAAAATAAACTACCGACTCTTATCAACAAAAAAAAATACAAAAAATTAATTGAAAAAGTGCAATTTAATTAATAGTTTGACAAGGGTCACTAGTTGCATGTCTCTGATGTAGAGGATGCTCTGTACAGCTCTCAACTGAAAATATAATTAAAATCTATTAGTATGATAAATATAATCAGCAACTGGTTGGACATTTTTTCCTGATAGTAGTTTTGTGAGATTGAGGTTGGTGATACCGAATTGTGATAGTTGATCAATCATAGTTTCTGTTTGTGTGTTGTATTGTTTGCAGTATATTATGAAATGTTCCACTGTTTCTTCCTGTTGACAAGTGTCGCATATATTTGTTGGATTTATTCCTATTTTATTTAGGTAACTATTGAGCTGAATATATCTTGTACGTAACCTGAAAAATAATATTTCATTGTATCTACATATTTTGGGTGCTGTGATAGAGAAGGATACTTTGTTATTAATACCATATAAATGTCTACCTTTTGGGTTGCTATCCCATTTTGTTTGCCACATATTTTTTTTAAAAGTTCTACATAATGTCTTAATGTCCTCTTTATATAGAGGGTTATAAACATATGTATTTTCTAAATTTAGAATTCTTAGCTTCTTTGTCAGCTAGTTCATTACCCATTATACCAACATGACTTGGTATCCATTCTAAAATAGCATTAATACCAATCTTACTTAGTGATGTAATAATATTGTATATATCATACACAATGTAATTTTTTACTTTATATATAGAGCTTTTGATTGCATGTAAAGCTGATAGTGAGTCCACGAATATAACAGTATTAAGTGGCCTGAAGTTTTGAATCCAGTTTAAAGCTAAAAATATGGCAGTAAGTTCACACATAAATATAGACATATGACATTGTAATTTGTATCCTTTACTAACCTTTAGTTCTGGAATAACAAATGCACAACCATTTATATTATTTTGTGGATCTTTTGATCCGTCTGTATAGATTTTTAAAAAGTTTTTATACTCTGTATCTATCAGGATATCTCCCTCACTTTTTATTAGATGAGGGAGGTCCTTTTTAGTAATAACATCATGCAACTGAGTTTGGACAAGGGTTTTTTGTTAATGCCACGGGGGTGTGGGACATTCACTATATGAATATATATTGTCAGGGATGAAATTGTTTTCTCTTAAGACTTCTTCGGCAGTTATATAATATGGTTTTTGTTTACTTTTAATATTTTTATTATAGAAAATAAACTTTACATCATCTAAGAGATTAATTTTTGTTGGGTGGTTATTATCAAAACTACAAATATTAAGAAACGACTTTGCTATTAGACTTTTCCTTCGTTCTTCATATGGGGGGTCGCCCATCTCAACCTGTAAACTAGCGAGTGAGGCAGATTTCATTGACTCTGTACATATACGGAGACTTTGAAACTGTATACTATCTAGTAATTTTTTAACTTGATGCGTTGCCGAATTATAAACTTCACAACCATAGTCAATGTTTGACCTAATAAGTGCAAAATACATGGTGCGTAGTGTGTAACTATTTGCTCCCCATTTGGTACCTGTAAGTAATCTCATACAATTGAGTATTTTAGTACATATCGTGTGTATGTATTGTACATGTTTTAACCATGTCAATTTACTATCAAAAATAATACCGAGAAATTTAACTTCTTTAACAATTTCAAGTATATGTGTACCTATTTTTAATACCATTTTACCTAGGATACGTTTCCTGGCAAAAATAATACATACAGTTTTATTTAGGGATAGTAAGAATCCCCATGTTGAACATCATTTGTTTATATTATCAAGGTCTTGTTGTATTTTATTTTGCATATGTTTTAGATTAGACCCTGATTTCCATATTGCTCCATCATCAGCAAATTGAGACATTTCACAGTTTTTGATGCATGATGATAGATCATTGACCATAATATTAAAAAGTGTCGGACTAATACAGCTACCTTGTGGAGTACCATTTTGAACAATATATATTTTTGAAAAAGTATTATTAATTCTTACTTGTAATGTTCTATTACTTAAAAAGTCGTTTACATATGCTAACATATTACCATAAATATTTAGAGATACCATTTTTTTGTAACAAACCATGTTTCCATAACATATCAAATGCTTTTTGGAAGTCTATAAAAACTCCAACTGTAATATATTTATTAACAAAGGATTTTTGTATGTCATTTTCTAGTCGTATGCATTGTTCCATAGTGTTTCTATTTTTTCTAAATCCACTTTGATTGGGATTATATAGTTTATGTTTTTCCAAATACCATTTCAGTCTATTATTAACCATTTGTTCCATTATTTTATTTAAATTTGAGGTGAGTGAAATGGGTCTGTATGAAAGGGGGTCACTTGGGTTTTTGCCAGTTTTGTGGATTGGAGTTATAATAGAGTGGTTCCAATCTTTTGGAAGGTCCTGTAAGGACCATATTTGATTAATAAACAATAGAAATATACTAAGTGTTTTTTCCGACAAATTTCTAAACATGTTGTTGCTTAACCTGTCTTTACCAGGTGCACTATTATTAGTATCAGCAATTGCATCTTTCATTTCCTGTAGTGTAAATTTACCATTATAACAATTACTATTATTGTTAAAATGAGTTGTAATATTGTTATGATCGTTCATTTCTACCTGCTGTTTATGTTTTTTGAACTCACTACTGTAATTGTCAGTACTACTGACTTTACTGAAATTTTCAGCAAATAAGTTGGATTTGTCAGTGGATGACTCATAGGGGGTATCATTTTGATTTAGAGTAGGGATTTCTTTTTTACTGGGTGCATTACCCAACATTTTTTTAACATTATACCACACCTGGGACAACTTATTATTGTTGTTTAGTGAATTGCAATAATTTTCCCAGTATGTTTGCTGGGTATCATGTATCATTTTTTTACATAACTTCTTTTTCTTTATAATCTATGAAGTCCTCCCCCGGCCAGTATGACTGGCCCTGTTTCTAGCCTTGTTCCTTTGTCGGACAAGTTTTGTACAATTTTGATCCCACCATGGGACACATGGCTTTTGATTTTTATTATTGAATTTTTTTATTGGGATATAGTCACTAGCAATATTAATCATTTCTTTTGTTAAGATTGAGTTAGTCTCTTGTATATTATCAGAGACCATGTCGTTATTAAATTTCTTATCACATGCCATGGAAAATCCTTTCCAATCCGCATTTTTGTAATTCCATTTAAGACTATTATATTGATTACTATAAATCATAGGTTTGTATGAAATTTTTATATTGACTACAAAGTGATCGCTACCATGTATAGATTTTTGGTCTACATACCACGTACAATGAGAACCGATTGATGAATTTACTAAACTCAAATCAATACTAGATGCTTCTAGGTTAATTGGGTTTAACCTAGTACCAGTACCATCATTTAAGATGACTATATTATTATCAATAACATGGTTATTCAGATGTTTGCCCTTTGTATCATTCTGTTTACCTCCCCATAGCTTATGATGAGCATTAAAATCTCCACACACAACAAATTGGTCATTAATTTGAGTGAATATTTTTTGATAATCACTTTGTGTAGTTTTACTATCAGTATCATATATATTTACAATAGTAGTTACTTTATTATTCAATTTGATGTCAATTGCTGACACTTCTAACAAGGTGTCAATATTTCTGATGGGATATTTTATATGGTTTTTGCAGTAAATAGCAGTGCCTCCTCTTTTAGTGTTTCTTGTGGAGAAATTTGCTAATACAAATCCTGTAATATCAGGATGATCTTTTTCATTTTGGAAAAACGTTTCCTATAGACATATAATATCAGGTATATTTTTTTTTGCTTACTCAGAGACCAGATATATTCCGGCCTATGAGCATTAAAACCCTGACAATTTCAGTGTACAATATTAACTGAGTCTGTCATTATAAATAAGTATATTTTTAAAATACATTACGATATGAATGCACTTGAAATCGTTAAAAAAACACAACATATAATAAGCAGATAATAGTTATGTTTATTAAAACAATGATATATACTTAGTCAGCAACTGTTCAACATTAAGTTTAATGTCAAACATTTTGACAGTTAATTCCGTTATGTATTCTATTTTATTAGGTATTCTATTTTATTTTTTGGGTCGATCATTTTGGGTAACTTACCCAAAATAAGTACCAAAAATAAAACAAGATTGTTGACATTTTCAATATCGGTTTTATCCGTAATAGTTGGTATGGTGTCTGTGGTTGGTTTAGATTTAGATTTTTTTTACAGGTATTGTTTTATTTTTTAAATCTACTCTAGCCTGTTGTGGAGTACATTTTTCCACTAATACTTTTTTCATAACCAGTTTCTTTTCAATTTTTTTGGGGCAGGTGTTACTATTAGATTGGTGTT
>MJUT01058223.1:75963-86646 GCA_002080005.1 Gigantidas platifrons
AATCGGGTACTATGTACAAATAAAACATATTTCTGTATAAAACAATTGTGTTATAAGAACAAATAAAACATATTTCTGTATAAAACATTCGGGTACTAGGTACAAATAAAACATATTTCTGTTTTAAAAAATCGGGTACTATGTACAAATAAAACATATTTCTGTATAAAACATTCGCGTACTATGTACAAATAAAACATATTTCTGTATAAAACAATTGTGTTATATGTACAAATAAAACATATTTCCGTATAAAACCATTGGGTACTATGTACAAATAAAACATGTTTCATTATAAAACAATCAGGTTATATGTACAAATGAAACATATTTCTGTATAAAACATTTGTGTTATATGTACAAATAAAACTTATTTCTGTATAAAACAATTGTGTTATATGTACAAATAAAACATATTTCTGTATAAAACAATCGGGTACTACGTACAAATAAAACATATTTCTGTATAAGAAAATCGGGTTATATGTACAAATAAAATACTACAATCATGTATTCAGAGCGTATTTTTTCTATGTATATTTTGGAATATAAATTAATTTCGTTTAAAAACTTCAAATTGTGGCGACTGCGAACAAACGAATATCATCCAAAATATGAATCAGAGAATAATTGGATAAACACAGAATACATTCCTATGGTTTCTCAGGATATATATCTTGGAATGTTTTGTCCATAATATCACAAATCAATAAATGAAGCTATAGTCATTGTCAAGTTAGTCTAGTTTGCCATAAACTTTTGTGTTTTTTGAAATCACACACAGATCGGTACTGTGTTTGTATTGTAATTTGTCAAAGTTTCAACCAATCATATATCTGCAAGTTTTTGAATTCGAGATCATAAGTATATCTTTAATTGGATCATAACTGTCTAAAATTGTGAATAATCTGCTACGTTTAAAGATTTATATTTGAGTAGAAGATGTAGCATGATTTCCACCATGTCCTGTGCAACAATAGGATTTTAATACACGAACAGCCAAATAAACACGCATTTTACTGAATTGCTTAAATAAACACTTTCTTACGAGAGTCCAGAAGGATTATTTGAGAATCAAGATTCGAAATTCAATATCTGCATGAAGTTCGAGATTCGAAATTCAATATCTGCACGAAGTTCGTGATTCGAAATTCAATATCTGCATGAAGTTCGAGATTCGAAATTCAATATCTGCATGAAGTTCGAGATTCGAAATTCAATATATGCATGAAGTTCGAGATTCGAAATTCAATAACTAAACCAACCAATCAAGAAAACGCTTCTCAATTATAAATCGGTTTATGGCTGATTATTTGAATTGTAAGCATACAACAAAATAGAAGAAAAAACAAACAAAAACTTGTTCGTGGTATATAATAAATCCATTCATAAACCAGAATTAAAGAACAAACAAACTAACCTTTTATAAATAAATAAAATGAATATAGTAAATAATTGAAAGCAATGTGAAAACAGACGTGAACATTTTATATCTATTTTGTATTTGTTGTTGTATATTTATGACTACTATGTACCGTTGTATATGGTTATTGCGAATAAAGATGATCGATTGATACTAGTAATCGAAACAGATGAAATTAATATAAAATACTTGACATTCACACACAACAAAACTCTACATATTGTCCTAAATCACTAAAATAAATTCATCGTGTACATATGTAGGTCTATTTAGATTACGAGTTGTCTCTCTTTAGTTAAGTTATAATTGTCTGGCTTCGATGTAACATCATATGGCTTTCATACCATTGGTTAATTGAGGATACTGAATTTCGAATCTCGAACAGATATTGAATCTCCTGTTTCGAATCTGGAATGATCCTTCTGGACTTTCATTCTTCCAGCAGAAAGCTTAGCCAGAGGCACATTCCGCACTGTGAATCACACTAAAAGACATGAAGGACAGAAATGTTCCCATTTTTATTTCTTTTCCATTCAACATCTACAGTCTTGGAAGGAAATCTTCATGGCTACTTGAATAAATATTATTTCTAATTTGGTTTTATTAAATGAGGTGGCTCAGACATAAAATAAAGCGGACGACCATTTGTTAAAGATTTTTTCCTTATGGAATTCCGGATGTGGCTGCAAATTTGAATCAATATATTTTCGGTTTTCAGATGCTCTATCACTAATTAACATCGACACAAAAACAACAAATGAATGCACTGTCTCCACAAGCATTATTAACTTGCATACCATCTATTTTTTTACAGGTATAAATGCAACTGGAAAACTGAAGTCTGAAAAATAGAAATGAAGACAAATTGTAGAATGTTACTTGTCAAGATTCAAAGTTATCTACATCACTGGAAGATAATTCTGTTAATCAGATCCCTCCATTTGATTCAACAGTGCATCCTAGAACCTCGTTAGCCTCATCAACTATTAAAGCACCAATTTTACCTTGAGAATGAGTATTTGGATTTTTCAATGAAATTGCCATTGGTTCAAAATGTTTTTTTTTATATTTCAGCTATAATATTGTCATCAAAATGTCTAATTTCTCTATAAATATCAGGAAGGTAATTTCAAAAAACCATAATTACGAAAATGGTCATAATTTCTGTAAGAGGTGAAGTTTGAAATACAAAATTTAATAACAATTAAATGTCGTCTCATTTGTTTAGAATGTATTATCAAATTTTGAATATCAAAAATGATGTTTCATCTTTCCGAATATTTGTATCGGAGTCAGCTGTTGTTATTTCATTACGGTATTTTTCTTTAGGGAACATTGTTTATAGGTTCCACTTATGTTTTTATTATCATTTCTTGTTTCAGATTGCATAGCGTCTTGATAATTATTGAAAATAGTGATACGTTGATTTTCGACCGGTTTCTTTATGTCATTGCTTGTACATACCAGTGCATGCCATGTAAAGATGATGATTGAGCAATAGATTCTTGTTATAATTCAGTTATCTCTATATGAGCGTTTAGTTACTTGTTTTTTCCTTCAATGACAGCTGTGGAGTTTATTAAACACTTTACTTTCAGTGCTGCTCTTGTAGCTGAACATACTTTTTAATGGTTGAAGATTGTGGCATTTAATATCTTTTTTTTTTGTCTGGAATACACTAATTTTACAACAATACGATACAATAAATCTCTACCTCTGCAATTGCTTGTTTGATTGGGTCACATTTTTCTAACATATCTATATTTTTGCATGCTTTAGTGTTTTAACAGCAGACAGTTTAATTGTTCAAAAGCATTATTCAAATATTTATCGTGATTTATTGCCATGACATGTTTGTCAAGGATTTTACATAACACGCTGCCAAATAATTTTAAAAAATGAAAAAACTTCGTCCTTTCACCCATATGCAAAGAATGGCCACCAGTTTTTAATTTGTCCCTTTCTTTGTCTTTTTCATATTTATTCGATGTAAAACAAACAATTACATGTATCTTGTTTTATTTCACAAACTTCTGTACTCTATTCTGCATACAACTCCACTATATGGTTGATGGTCCAGGGTTATTGTATTTAACGCCGCTTTCAGTTATATCGTGGCGGTCAGTTTTATTGATGGAGGAAATCGGAGTTACTGACAAACTTTATCACATAATGTTTATCGAGTACACCCCATCTCAGCGGGATTCGAACTCACAACGTTAGTGGTGATAGGTACTGATTGCATAGGTAGTTGTAAATCCAACTACCATACGATCACGACCACGACGACTCCTTACTCCACTATTGGCACTAAAGTAGTATAAACTATGTAAACGTTCTGTAGATATACTCACAAGTATATGTACCTTTTAAATGCAACATAAAACACAGAGATAATTTGTGAAACTGGCCAACTACTTATTGAATAAGTCTAAACCCATTGTCTGAATGTATCAGATATATACACAAAATGTAGATTCACCTTCAGTTGCCCGTGGGTTACGACATTTCTCCACTCAAGAGAGTTAAATTAAAAAATTTAACCACAAGCCGTCATACAGGCGAGTGGTTAAAATTTTAAACTTAACTCTCGAGAGTGGAGAAATATCGTAACATACATGGGCAACTGATGGAGAATTTGTTTCTCCCATTATTTAACACGAACTTTATTTCAAAATTTGAAATTAATGCGGGGAAAGGCACGAGACATTTTAATCCTCTAGAGGATTACAGATTTTTCCACTACTGGTTCAGCGGGGTTAAAACGCCGTAATAATGGGAGAATGGATGTTATATTGTGCACATGCCTATATTTTTTTTATTGCTTTTGGATTATAGTATACTATTATAATATTCCATAAATTAGAATAAACATATAAAATTAAGTTATAACCGTCAATGTCAGATAATCAAGGTGGATTCTTGGTATATTTTGTTTCAATATATTGGTGATAACTGGTGTAATCAAAGGAAGATTGATGTTCCGCACTGTTTGCCCTGATTGAAGATTGCGATTAGTGTTCAAACTGTTCAATGCACTTACAAAGGATTTATTAATGTTTGCATTTGCTTGCCAAAGGTTAACTTCTTTAGAAGATTTTTTTAATGTTGTGGCACACATTTGTTTTGAGCAATAACTGCTTCAACCTAATATAATATTAAGAAAATCCATAAATTTGCTTGTGCCATATGTTAATGGGTCTTCATTACTTAAATCATTTATATGTCAGAGGTTAACTCCAGATATTCTTGAAATGCTCTAATGAAGATTACTAAATTTTCAAAATTAACATGATAATTTGATTCTACGAAAACTTTTTGAATATGCTATTCATCAACATTTTTCTAATATCTAAAAAAAAACAAAAAAAACCATGAGATTCCCGTGGAGTGTTCAATATGTCTGCTTTCGGCAAAATCGTTTCAACAATACACGAAACATAACTTTTATATTACTTTAAATTTAAAGGCAAGAAATTTAAAAAAAATATGATCAAATCAAAGCCTTTTTATCCACCAGCCTTTAGCTCAAATGCCCATTAATGGCCTTTTGGTATCTTCGAACATTTCTTGGTTATTGTGATCACTGTGTTGTCATTGTACATTGCCATCTTCTATTATTAAATGTTCTGAGCAAAATTGAAACAATCTTTTGGAAAATATGTTCTTGTTGGAGACCCTATTACTATAGACGATTTGGTGGCAACTGCTCAGAAATTCTACATGGCAACCAGAGTAAATATGATCTCATCTGCTGGGATTTATAATCACTAATAAAAATAATAAAAACGTAGATATCAAATTTAGGGCGCAAGGTACGTTTCTGGAATAACCAGGTACGCTTAAAGCCGAAAAGGTCGAAAGCCAAATAATAGAAAAAAAAACACATTTGGGGCAAGAAAACCGAAATGTCTAACGAGATAGCAAATATTGGTCTGAGGGATATACTAGCTGGTTTGAATTTTAAACTGGTATGAATTGTCATGAAAGTATTTTTATAGCAGATCAAGAGAAACTTTTGTATTCCTATTCCCGGTCAATCTGATTAAAATCAGCTGTTTGTTTGGCTCCGATTACTACGTACTACGCCACATATACAAACAAACAGCTGATTTTAATCAGATTGATTCCCGGTGTATATTGAATTGCTCTGTCCTTTATGCATGCCCATCCATCATATTTTATTTTCAGTTTTGTTTGTCTTCGACATGTGTCGTGTGTGTCCAATGTTGCCAGTGTCTTTAGATTGTCCATTCTTGGTTGCCACTTCTGTTTTCTCCAACTATTATTTAATTTCTATTAATCAACAAAATTAATATAGCTTTCTTTCATCATACATTAAAGTATATTAAATCTAAGAAACATTTGTCAATAACCATTAAGCCTTATTATGGCATGTGTGTTTCAAAAATAAAAATTAAGCTGACACATTTGTTTCATATTTCAAACGTATATACGTAAAATAGTTTGTTTAATGATCAAGTAAAATATAGACGACATTCAATATTTTTGGGTATACATTAATATTAGTAAGCTATATACAATGTACTATTCTCAGTGGTATGTAAGGGTCTCTTATAGAGATAAGATAATGTCTTATCAGTTGGTCAGAGGCTGGCCATTATAGAGATAAGGTAATGTCTTATCAGTTGGTCAGAGGCTGGCCATTGTAGTCATTGTATGAGATAATGTCTTATCAGTTGGTCAGGGGCTGGCCATTGTAGTCATTGTATGAGATAATGTCTTCTCAGTTGGTCAGAGGCTGGCCATTGTAGTCATTGTATGATTTGATGCACCTTATCATTTATCTTGTCACAAGACCTTCGTTTATAAAAAAAAAATTAAAAAAATGGATCCAGTGGATTTACATTTTACAATTTCTTCATCCATATCTTATATATATAAAGACACTTGGATACTAATGAGATTAGTACACTATTTATAAAATCACTCTTAAAGATTATATGAGCATAAAGTGTCAACGGTGATATCAACAACCATTCGACATCGACAATTATGAACAAAACGAACAAGTACACCTCACATCAAACCATTGAACACAAAGAAGATATGACCATTAATTTCTAAAAAGTTTAAGACTTTAATTTATATTAAATCTGTTGGAAGTATAAGTTATGACCAACAATTGTGAATCAGGAATTTGGAGGAATTGAAGTCGCCATAGTTCAGTTATGGGTAAACAAATTGTAAAATATAGGCTTAATGTTTAGAAATAAAATGAAAAATAAAAAAATAAAAATATCTCACGTTCGGAATTGTCCTAACATCCATAACGTAATCAAAATATCATATAAACGGAGACAAAATCTCTAACACATATAATGTATATATACATGACTGCTCACTTTCTGGCTTTGATGCATACACTTTAATTTTTAAAAAAAATGATGGAGATAAATTGAATTTTATTTGTTTATCTGATAGTAATTTTTGTCTGCATGGTTTTTGTTTTCTGGTGATTTAAAGGGGCATTAGCTACGATTTTGACCAAAAAATATATGCTTTGGAAATTGGTAAATAGCTTTAAAATTAAGAAATAAAGGTAAATATTTCATATTAAACAGCTTATCGAACCACTTTCCGCCTTTTGAGAACGAAAATGACCATCGATTACTTATTTGCTTGCAAGCAAATAATTTGACCTCACTTTTTCCGTATGCAATTGACCTTACTAGTGACAGGTAAAAACGAATAATTTATATTTTGTCGCTTATTAACTGCCAACTTGCATGGTTCTTTGTCCGTAATTTAACACCGACTAAAAGCAGATTCACAAAAAAAAAAAGAAATAAGTGCATTGTTGTACTGATTTAATGACGATTCAACAAACTCCGTAAATAATGTCGATAATTAATAAGATGGCGTCCATTTCTTGATTGATCTCAAAACACGCTCAGTTACACGTTTTTTATCCCCGATGCGCGTACATTTCATAACATTTATAAGTTACAGAAACGCGTTTTATTAAGGCATCAATAATATCTGATAGTTTTTATGGGTAACAAAAATCTACGATATCGCAGATAATGCCCCTTTAAACACAAATGTTGATTTTTCCGATTTTATTTTTGTTAAAATATATAGCAAATTTGACGTCAGAAAACAAAAATTGTCTTAAATCATAAGAAAATAAAGGCAATCTAACGGAAAATCATTAAAAAAAATAAACAAATAAATTTTAAATATTTCTGCTTCTTCTGGTGCAAAAATTATCAAAATCCGTTTAGAAATGACTTCACAATAATGTTTTTGAAAAATGTAGTTTTATATGAAATATATAGCGTAAAATCGAGGGTGACGAATACTTATGTCCATTGACTGAACTTTCTAAAGGTCCATCAAGGTATCGTTGAATTAGACCGTTATTTCTACCGCATGAAGGGAAGAGAATAAATTAAACATTGTCCCAGATATAATTAAGTGTGTATAAGTTTTCCAAAAGATGTGTACTCTATAACCTTACTGGTTTTTACAATTTTAAACATTTCACGCATGAATATTTTTGTTGACGTTAGATTAGATTAGATTAGATTAAACATATTTTATTGCTAAATATTTTAACAATTGGATTGGACACAAATTATACCAATCTACAAGGGTCCTCTCCACATAATAAATAATTACAATAGTACATGCGTCAGCAATATTAAATTACAATACTTTATCTTTATTCTCATACAGCCAAATACAATGGTACAGAGAAAAATAACAACATAATAATAACATAACAAGACTATTTACAAAATATACAGACAGGAGGTTAAATGGGTTAATTAAATGCCAGGAGTACAAAAGATCTTATTGATATGTTTGATAAATATACATAATTTTCGTAACAGCGATTGTTTTTTAGTAGATAGAAGTTCAAAAAATTTGACAATATTATGTCTTTTCATGAAATATTTTGGGAGAAGCTGCTTGCGTTTATCGTTTTTATACATATACAACATTATAAATAAATTCTTTGAAAAATGAAGAAAATGGAGACACAACAACAAAAATACAAAAAAAAAGCATGAAATTATATAATATAAGCATGTTTTACCTTACTTGTATCTGAGATGGAATTGATAAATTAATTTAAAAAATACATATTGGAGGGGGAGGGGTTGTGATCATAAATGGGTAAAACGTTGTGTTCGTTTGATGTAAAGTTGTACAGATTTGAAAATTTGTAGATTTTGCATCTCAGTTAAGGTGTCATCGCCAAAAAGTAGGACTTCAATTTTTAGTTCTTGAAGAAAAACTAGTCTTAATTTCAATTCTTCTCTTGCTTCGTTGTAAAGACCACATTCTAATATAAAATGAATTGATCTTCAAATGCACAACCACATATACAGCCTGGATCATTAGCCAAATGCACACGAACACTGTGTAGCATCACCACCGGATATAGGTACCCTCGAAGCGGGTGGAAAAACAAACGTGAAGTCAGGTAAGGTCAAATTCTTCTTATTTTCATTATATTCTACGTTTTGCTGACAAGTAAAGTTTTGTGATATTGATTCCTAATAATATAGCTACTATTTAAGGCTGATTATGATCCATAATTGGCTTTCTCTCTCTTCAAATCGTCAGAATCGGACCGGGTGGTACCTGTTAAAAGAAGCATGTGACGAGTTCAAAGTTGTAAAAAACATGTTTATCCTTCAACTATTCATTTGACATTTTTGTAGAACAAAGTTTTATCATATTCACATCTATTCGTCTTTTTGAATAGATGGATTTATCGTGAAACGACATATAAATGTCCTCGAGTTGTCTCTCTTTTTACGTTTACGACGAATTGAAACATTGAAACAAACATGAGGGCTATCCGAGTTATCTCCCTTTGTGAATATATAAAGGGCACGTTTAAGAATTTCCGGTCTCTTTTTTCCTGACATCAGACAGATACGCATCCATTTATTTCTTTCACAAAAAGTCGCAAACTTGGAAAAATGTGTTTAAATCTGCAATCGAAGAACAATGTCATAGAAAAATCTGATCAAGTGTTTTAATCCTAATGTCAGGGAGTATATTAATGAGATAGGCTATTTGAATTTGCATATTCTATGTATTATGAATCCCTAGTCCTAGATCACCCCCCCCCCCAAGACCAAGTTATGCTTGCCAAAATGTCGCCACTTGGCGTGATTCTGTACACACACACATACACATATAATAATATAAAAACTAAATGTGCACTTCCTTAGCTAAGCCAATATTAAAACATCATGTGCAGTGCTGCAAGTCCGGGCATGGGATTTTGATGAAATAGTGTGAACACGTGCTTTGAATGACATTGCATCAGATCATTGACATGTTGAAATATGATTCAAGATTTGTAAAACTATAGATATTGATTGTTTCAGCGAACTGATATATTTTGTTAATAGTGAGTTATGTTGTAATTGTTTAAGTAAATTATATTCATTGCCATTGGTATTACCTCCTGTATTTTTGCTTCCCTTCGGCCACAGGTTTGCGGAAGCCAGTCTGCACACACATTTACACATACTTAAAAAAATGTATTATTGTAGACTTATTTGCTTGTATATTTTATTAATTTCTGACAACTTTGTTTCACTTACTTTATCACATAATGTTGCATCGAGTACGCCTAAGGAAGAGTTGTCAGGGGCGTAACAACAACGGTAGCAAAAAAGCACGGGCCTACACATATTTTTTCCAAAGAAAATAATTTAAAAAAAAAACTAATAGAGCTCTTTTTGGTGAAGTGACAATTACTGCAAACAGTTTTTTGCAGCATAAATACACGGGTGGTTTGCTACGTCACACGCACGGATACTTGAAGATCGCATCGAGGTAGGTCTATGCAGTTGTACAATTTAAAAAAAGGAAAACTAACAAAACAAAGTAGTTCACCGAAGTGCCCACATATCAGACTTCATTGTTAGCATACATTCACTGCGTGGAAACCCGTCAGTTTTGCAAACACTTCTGTACAGTTAAATGGGTTTTGTGTGAACGGCATCCTTGCCCGGAGTTTTGTTAGTTTTCCTTTTTTTTTAAATTGTACAATTGCATAAACCAACCTCGAGGCGACGTTCGCGATGTTTAAGTATCGTGCGTGTGACATAGCAAACCACCCGTGAATATGAGTCAAAGACACGTTTTTTAAGCTAAAGTCTGACACTCCTGATAAAGACAAGTGTGATCGTGACATAAATGTGTCAGAAGCAATCTCAGAAGGCCCTTCTAGTGTCGCCAGTGCTAGTGCGTTTTTCTCTATCCTA
>MJUT01058223.1:88517-102974 GCA_002080005.1 Gigantidas platifrons
TTATCTTATTATCAGATGTTTGGCTGATATGTACTTATAATTTTATCAGATGTTTATTTGGCTGATATGTACTTGTACATATTTTATCATGAGGTGTTTAGCTGATATGAATTTATCTTATTATCAGATGTTTAGCTGATATGAACTTACCTTATTTCAGATCTTTAGCTTACAATTACTAACCTTATCATATGTGTGGCTGATGTATTTATTTTAATTTCAGCTGTTTAGCTGAGATGTGCTTATATTATTATCAGATTCTTAGCTGATATGAACTTATCCTATTATCAGATATCTGGCTGATATGTACTTATATTATTAGCAATTTTAGCTGATAATTACTAACCTTATTAAGAAGTTTTGCTGATATATGTATGTATTTATCTTATTTTCAGATGTTTAGCTGATATGAATGTATCTTAATGTCAGATGTTTAGCTGATATGTACTTATTTTATTATCAGTCGTTTGGCTGATATGTACTAAACATTTTATCAGATACTGAGCTAATAATAATTACCTTTTCATCAAATGTTTGACTGATATGAACTTATAATTTATTAGATGCTTAGCTAATATTAACTTCTATTATTATCAGATGTTTGGCTGATATGAACTTATAATTTTATCAGTTGTTTGGCTGATTAGTACTTATATACTTCTGTTATTATCAGATGTGTAGCTGATATGAATTTATCTTATTATCAGATGTTTAGTTGTTATGTTTTTATCTTATTTTCAGATGTTTACTTGATATGCACTTGCCTTATTATCAGATGTTTAGTGGATATGTACTTATCTTAATTTCAGATGTTTAGCAGATATGAACTTATCTTATTATCAGATGTTTAGCTGTTATGTTTTTATCTTATTTTCAGATGTTTACTTCATATGCACTTGCCTTATTATCAGATGTCTAGCTGATAAGTATTTATCTTAATTTCAGATGTTTAACTAATATGTTCTTATCTTGATTTCAGATGTTTAGCTGGTATGTGCGTGTACTTATCTTAATTTCAGATGTTTACTTGATGTGCACCAGTGATTAGGATTAAAATTTTAATAATGGGACATTTTATATTGACATTCAGAATTTCAATGGGTCATTCTTTGTAAATATTTCTGATTTCAATGGGACATTTTCAGATGGAATGTGATAAATGGCACATGGCCCCTCTAATCCTCCCTCATACCTTATGGTTCATTGTGGCGGAAACGATATTGGCGAGTTTTCAATATATGAGGTGCAAAGATTGGCAAAAGTCCTCCTACATTTCTTAAAACGTACCCTTCCAAATACAAAAATTATTTGGTCACAAGTATTGCAAAGAAAACAATGGCGGTATTCATCAGATACTGGTGCCATGGAAAGGTCTAGGGTCAGATTAAATAGCCATGCAGCCTCAGAGTGCAGACGGTTAGGGGGGGCATCTATAAAATACCCAGATATGAAAGTATCCAAAGAAAGTCTATGGTGTGTTGATGGGGTGCACCTATCAAATGTTGGAAATGAAGTGTTTTTGAATGGTATTCAGGATGCACTAGAGGACATAATCGTTAATCAAGCTACCGTCTCCCCTGCCACAAATTGAAATTAAATCCTTGTTTGGTCCGGCTGTAAAAGTGCCGCTTCCCCCACTTTGTGGCGGAGGTCAGATCATGTCAAATTTAATATATCTTGTGTGCCTTATGAATTTAATATTTCTTGTGTGCCTAATGAATGGAACATTTCTTGTGTGCTAATAATGAACATTTCTTGTGTGCCAATAATGAACATTTCTTGTGTACCAATAATGAACATTTCTTGTGTGCTAATAATGAACATTTCTTGTGTGCCAGTAATGAACATTTCTTGTGTGCCAATAATAAACATTTCTTGTGTGCTAATAATGAACATTTCTTGTGTGCCAATAATGAACATTTTTTGTGTGCTAACTTTTCATGTGTGCCGATTTCTAATAATTTTATGTGCTTTTAAAATTTGAACTTGTTTTGAAAATGTTTTCGAGAAAATACAGCCGTGACCAAACATTGCCAATGTAAATAAGTTAATAAATTTAATTAATTTTAACATGTTCTTTTTTAAACAACTTGCAGCAATACAATGGTTCGATGCTGTCATCTCTTTTAGTGCTTTCGTCGTTATGTATTTTGCCACGATATAGTTTAAATATTACTAAGGTTGACGTTAAACAACAATCAATCAATCAATCAATCAATGGTTATTTATTTTGGTATCGTTGTGTCGTCGTTTTCTCCGATAATCACATCTATTCGTCTTTTTGAGTAGATGGATTTATCGTGAAACGACATATAAATGTCCTCGAGTTGTCTCTCTTTTTACGTTTACGACGAATTGAACCATTGAAACAAACATGAGGGCTATCCGAGTTACCTCCCTTTGTGAATATATAAAGGGCACGTTTAAGAATTTCCGGTCTCTTTTTTCCTGACATCAGACAGATACGCATTCATTTATTTCTTTTACAAAAAGTCGCAATCTTGGAAAACTCCACCCTTTGTTTCCCACCCAATTTTCTTGCTTATTTAACACAAGTTCTGCTGTTGGGTATTTTGTAATTTCAGCAATCAAGTGGAAGTGTTTGAAGATTGACAGTACTAATAAAGAGGCTGAGTTCCCGGCGCGGCTGGACAGATGAATATGACACCCAAGAACAGAAGCACAGAGCTTGAAGGCAAAAGCGCGGCACAGTATGTCAGTTTGAACTTGTTTGTCCTGACTACTGATCCCAGGGTCAAGTACAACGCAGATTAATGGAAATTTAATGTGCCAAAAAATATAACTTTCCTTAATATGGAATATGGAACTTTATATATATGCTTGTGTGCTTTACGAATTTAATATATCTTGTGTGCCTTATGAATTTAATATTTCTTGTGTGCCTAATGAATGGAACATTTCTTGTGTGCCAATAATGAACATTTCTTGTGTGCTAATAATGAACATTTCTTATGTGCCAATAATGAACATTTCTTGTGTGCCAATAATGAACATTTCTTGTGTGCTAATAATGAACATTTCTTGTGTGCCAATAATGAACATTTTTTGTGTGCTAACTTTTCATGTGTGCCAATTTCTAATAATTTTATGTGCTTTTAAAATTTGAACTTGTTTTGAAAATGTTTTCGAGAAAATACAGCAGCGACCAAACATTGCCAATGTAAATAAGTTAATAAATTTAATTAATTTTAACATGTTCTTTTTTAAACAACTTGCAGCAATACAATGGTTCGATGCTGTCATCATCTCTTTTAGTGCTGTCGTCGTTATGTATTTTGCCACGATATAGTTTAAATATTACTAAGGTTGGCGTTAAACAACAATCAATCAATGGTTATTTATTTTGGTATCGTTGTGTCGTCGTTTTCTCCGATAATTAAACTTGAACAACACTGTATTTCGAAATAAACTATTGTTTTCACAGAGAAATTCATGTAAATCAAGCGGATAAATTGTACGGCGAATATTTGTTTACTGTACGGCAAATAGATACCTTTCTAATTGCCGTACAGCGATGTCGCTTGATTTACATGGATTTCTCTGTGAAAACAATAGTTTATTTCGAAATACAGTGTTGTTCAAGCTTAAATATGATAAAACTTTGTTCTACAAAAATGTCAAATGAATAGTTGAAGGATAAACATGTTTTTTACAACTTTGAACTCGTCACATGCATCTTTGAACAGGTACCACCCGGTCCGATTCTGACGATTTGAAGAGAGAGAAAGCCAATTATGGATCATAATCAGCCTTAAATAGTAGCTACATTATTAGGAATCAATATCACAAAACTTTACTTGTCAGAAAAACGTAGAATATAATGAAAATAAGAAAAAAAATTGACCTTACCTGACTTCACGAGGTACCTATATCCGGTGGTGATGCTACACAGTGACGAAACAGATCAGCATTCAAGCTACTGGATCTATGTCTCAGTCTAGTGTGAATTATATTTAATATTCTACATCCAGTATTGTAAAATTTGGGGGGTTTTATTGTTTGATTTTTAGTTGCTTGTTTGAATCTATTTAGAGTAGGTGCATTTCTTAATTGTGGACTTAATTTATTCCATGATTTAATAGTAGAAGGGAAAAAGGAGTTTGAAAAAATAATTGTAATCTAGTGAAGGGATTTCTAAATTCGGTTTGGTTACGCAAATTTAATTCATTTTCCTCTCGTATAAAAGGCAGTAAACAGTCATGTAAATATAATGGACTATCATTATTACGTATTTTGTAAAACAAGTTTAATTTTCTACTATGTCTACGAGAATGGAGGGGTTCCCACCCAGTTTCAAAATATAGGGATTCTATGCTTGCAAATTTTGGCAACCCAGTAACAATTCTAGCAGCTTCGTGTTGTATTTGTTCAATTTTATTTAAATCCAAAATAGTACAACCATCCCACAGTTCACACGCGTACTCTAATAATGGCCTTATATAAGTAAAATATATTTTTTCGAGATTTTCCCTGTTAAGTTTAATATTGAATTTACGTAGTTGACCAGATGTGCTTATTAGTATATTTTGAATGTGACAATGCCATTTACAATTCGATGAAAACGTAACACCCAAATGTTTATGATTTTCTACAAATTCAACATCCTCATTATTGAAAAGTATTTGAGGTTTAATATTTCCCTGATTTGTTGACGTTGTGTATGCATGAGTGGGATGAGGGTGCAATCATCTATATCGAGATAAAAACGTGCTCATGTCGGATCTATATTTGTAAACATTAAATTTTTTAACGGTATCTAGATGGCGAAATACACCGAAAGACGAGAGAAAATTCCCTATTTGCATGACTGGTTTTGTGGATGAATTCCACTATATATGTTTTTGTACCAACGACATCATTAAAAGGTTAAGAAAAAAAGTTTATCTCAGATTACTATGTGAAATACTCACAGGTCAGTAAAATGTCTAGCATGCTCTATAGTACAGTGACAAATCTCAAAAAGACGCTGTTTTCGACTTTAATGCACCCACCTAACACACACCTAACACCCACCTAACACACACCTAACACACACCTAACACCCACCTAACACACACCTAAATTTGATCGTAAACGAAAGCTAAATACTTGTACTTCACATTTCAGCCTGTCGTCACAAAATCGTACGGTGCAGTTTTTGTAAAAACGATTTTATATTTGAAATTTCACTTCAATTGGAAAAAAACACCTCTGTATCCTGACGGCCTAAAACTTCATTCTATTTATCGTATTTGTTTGCAATGAAATTTGTTACTGATACATCGTATAAAATAAAAATAAAATGTAAATGGTCTCCGAGAAATATTTTTTTCTGACGATTTTAATGGTATTTATCAATTTTTTTCCCGAAAACAGCATTATCGGGTGCAACTTTGTAATTTCATGCATTCACACTCTGCTTTTTATTATCAATTTTGATGTCGTTGTTTGTTGTTATCAATTCCAAGCAGATTTTATATTATTTCCAATAAACTAATCCTTGAAATACGCGAATTTAGGATTTTTGAGAATTCTTATGATTTACCCGGAATACCCGGTTGGTCCGACCAGATTTTGTATTCTGTATATTAGTCAATTCTTACCTGTGCAGGTGTGATGTACTGAGTTTTTTTTACATTAAATTTGTGCGAATTCACCATGTTTTATGTTTCGGAATGAATTTATATAGCGAAACACCGTGTTTAGAAGTCGTTCATGTTTAAATTTTAGTCAAATTATTCGAATTGATAAATCATTTTTAACTGGCAATGACTAAGTAAAAGAATCCTATCGGATAAAGCTGTGTCATATTTCCGCATTATGTCCGATCTACCCAGTCCAGTTAAAGTTACTCCTCCTTCTGCTAAAAAGGGAAAACAGTCTGTTAATTTGCAAAGATGGATAGTTTGTCAAGTAGTTACATCAGAGTGGCTGTGTATTTCAACAAACAAAGGCCGATTAACTATCCTCTGCTGTAGAAAAACGAAAAGATGAGGTTTATAGACGACTTATTGACGAATATAAAATAGTTGCAAATATCCCAGTTGAAAGCATCAAATATCACCGAAGTTGCTACAAATCATTCACGAGTAAACATAACTTGTCAGCTTCCGTTTTCTTGGAACAAAGCCCACAACCATCTACATCTACACACAAAACATCTGAATGTAGCCCCGTGATAATGACATGTTCAACAAGAGTATCTGATACTGCGGATTAGTCAGCTTGTATATTTTGCAAACACAAAACATAAAAAAGAGAAAAAAATGCATAAGGTATCAAGTGATGAAAGAATTCAAAGCATAATACACACTGCAACGCTTACTTCAGGTAACGAAATGCTGTATCACATATCTTGTGCTGATTTTTCAGAAAAAGCTGTATACCATTCTGCATGCATAACAAAATATCTTCTGCAAAACATCAAACTTGAGGACGAGGAAATTTTAAAATCTGAACATGAAAATGCATTTTATTCATTTGTCTCTAGCATAAGAGAAGAATTGCTTGTGCACAAAAAAGTATTTTACCTCACTTATTTGCTTGAATTATTTTCTTCTCATCTACCACCGGGCGTCAAAGACAAGTAAGTATACAACATACAGACTTAAAAAAAACACAAAAACATTTTGGAGATTCAATAGTCATACAGTCCCAGCAAGGCCAGGGAATGTCAAATATTGTGTACATTAGTTCAATTTCTCTCTCTGAAGCCATAGAAACTGTTAACCGTCTTAAAGCTGACATGAAATCTGTCGAAATTCATGATCTGAGCAATGCTATGGAACCTGGTTATGATGAAGAACAGATACTTCACGAAGCTGCTGGTATTTTGCGGAGGCGCATCAGCGAGGTTCTTCTATCAAGCGATGAATACCCTTCCCCAAAAGATGCTTCTATGAGCTATTCTTTAGAAAATACCCCATCATCATTAAAATCATTTTTATTTAGTCTATTGGATGATGGTGCGTACGAAGCGGCAACGAAAGACTACTCCGTTCCAATTGAAAAGCTGCGCAAATGTATTGCGCTAGCAGAGTGTATAGTGTCTGTTAGCAGGAACTCATTTACTCCTTTTCATTTAGGACTTGCATTACAAATGCATCATGTATACGGTTCTAAAACCCTAGTAGAAACTCTTAAGTAGTCATGGATTTTGTACATCTTACAGTGAGGTCAGACGTTACCTTACTAGTTTAGCGGACCATGAAGTTAAAAACATTGAAAATGGGACTTATCTTCCTCGTGGTATTGTCACGCCTGCTGGAGAATTCAACCTTATCCAAGAGGGGGCAGACAATGTTGATATCAACACAGAAACGATAGACGGGAAGGATACCTTCCACTTTATGGCCAGGGCTGTTTTCCAGATCCAATCATCTTGCAGCTTACCAGATGACGTTGTTAAAATCAAGCGTTCACATGAGCGTTCTCTTCAAGTTACAGAGAACACTTCTAATATACTAAGTTGTCTTCCATTCAAAAAGCCCAAAGAACGCATGGAACCTGTTCGTTGTACAGATGCATATACAAAGATTATCTCATGTGATGTAGAAAATGCAGAAACACCAGACATAGCTTGGGTTCTACTGAGAGTTCTATCACGAAATACTGTTGAGTTCCCACTAGCATGTTCACCAACTACAGATCAAGATTATCCCATTTTGGACAGGGTATTACCGAGAGACTTCCAAGTATAGCTCCTCTTTTAGTACAGTAGCGTATCCTCCCATAGTAGATTCCAAGCCTAGTGATATGTCAACTGTATATACTACTATGAAGAGATGTGTCGATATGTGCCAAAGAGCCGGACAGAAGTATTCAATACAAACATTTGACCAGCAGTTATATGCCGTTGCACAGCAAGTCAAATGGTCAAATCCTGTCGAATTTTAAACCCATATCCTACGATTTGGTGGATTCCATACTTTATCATGTTTTATAGCATGTATTGGCACATTGTGGGGAGATGGTGGTCTATCAGATCGTCTTGTTGAATCTGGTGTATATGCATCATGTACAGTTGAACAGATGTTGTCAGGAAAACAATTCAATAGGGCTGTACGATCGCTCACTCTTGCATATGAGGCTACAATGTCGCTCTGGCTTTCGTCTTTTTTGATTGGTGTCAAACGAATGACCACTTCCTGAACATACCAGATGATATCTGGCATTATTTGTTACTATGCCATGGCAATTTTGCAGACAAGGAAACATTCCTTCAAAACAAAACTTAATTTCTGTCTTTACACGAGCCTTATCTTTTCGAAAATTCGGTTGTGCTGCCTCAGCAACATTCCAATACTGGGATATGTTTCTGGAAGCCGTGGGGACAATTCTACGGTACATCAGGGCAGAGAGGACTGGTTTGTGGTCATTACATCTGAGCTCCTTGCGTGCAATGCTACCATTAATCTTTGTAGCCAATCGAACCAACTACTGCAGGTGGACGCCGATTTATATTCTTCATATGCTACATCTTCTGGACATTAGGGTGTCCGAAACGATTGTTACTTTTGTACGTGAAAATAACAAATATGTCTATGTCTTTGATCCCAGTTGGAAGATGTGTGTATGGAAATAAATACAGAAAGTTTTGTTTTTACCATATATAAGTAATTACTGTCAAGATCATTGAGTATCTCAAGGTTGCGATGTTGTTAACAGTGTCAAATGTCAACTTTACGCAGAAAATGTGAAAAAAACGTCATTTTACGTCATTATGTAAATTAATTTTCATACATTTTTATAAAAATAAGTATTCTACATTGGTAATATCGTGCAAAATTAATAATATTCCATGCTTTGACTTAAAAAAAATGATCTTTGCCGCTCCTCTGTCAACAATAACAAAATCTGCAATTCTGACCTTTGACCCCCATTTGACAAAATTTGCACCATATTATATTTTGACGACAGGTGTTTTCGGAACGTATACGCTTTACCCTTTCGATTGATATATAATTCAGTCGTGTGTTAGGTGGGTGCATTAAAAATGCATTTTTTTTTGTTCTCGTCACCCTACTACTAATATTCAGAATTGTGATATAAATGTTCTTACGAATTAGGCTATTTTCACACAAAAAGTAGAAAAACATTTGATAATCCTATATTTTTGTATATATATACCCAACTATAATATAAGAAATATCCAATATAATTCCACAAGTAGTGATATTTTCATTGTTGAATTGAGTCAAACACGTGGCATTGTTTACAATCATGCGCACGGGTTCACACTATTCATACGCAATAGGTATACTATTGTTATGATAAATCCATCCAGTGTATAGTGTGTTCTGATTCGTTGTTTTATAAGTATGTATATAATTTCGCTCCTGTTATGCAGTTAGCTGCAACTGAGTGCATTAAGAATAAACAATGGAAACAGGTAATAAGCAAGTATAGAGAGAGACAGAAAATTTGAAATGTTCGTTCACCTTGGAAAAGAAAACCGTTTCCACAGATATCAATCCACAAAAACTTGTTTACTTGTGTTTTTACACTTTCCGCATATATTGACAGTCAAAATCATATTCTTGTATTCATTAAGCGAGTTGTTATTTAACGTGATAGCATTTTTATCTGAATGCTCCAACATTAATAAGTATGTCCTTATTATAGGAAAAACATAAATTACGTGTATCTTTGGACACGGGATTATTGATTTTTCTGTGCCGTATGAAATACACAGCACAGGCAATAGCTAGGTGAGAGACGTGCACAATGTAAATGGAAAGCACATAGGTGAGAGAGATTATTGTCCCCCGACGCTTCGTCGAAGGGGACTATAGAAATGGGTGTTGTCCGTCCGTCCGTGTGTTTGGTTTCCAGATGATAACTTGTGAATGAAAAGTCAGATTGAAACTAGGTTTGGTATGTAAGTGTATCTTATGAATATCTAGATCAAGTTCGATAATGACAATTTTTCGACACTTTTTACTAGAGTTGTGCCCCTTTTTATACCTCAAAATTGCTAAATATTTGGTTTCCAGATGATAACTTGGGAACAAATAGTCAGATTGAAACTAGGTTTGGTATGTAAGTGTATCTCATAAATATCCAGGTCAAGTTCGATAGCGATCATTTTTCGACAATTCTTACCAGAGTTACATCCCTTTTTATACTTCGTCAGTGTGTCCCGAATTGGTTTCCATATGATAACTTGTGAATGAAAAGTCAAATTGAAGCTAGGTGTGGCATGTAAGTGTATCTTATGAATATCTAGGTCAAGTTCGATAATGACAATTTTACGACAATTTTTACTAGAGTTGTGCCCCTTTTTATAGCTCAAAATTGCTAAATATTTGGTTTCCAGATGATAACTTGGGAACAAATAGTCAGATTGAAACTAGGTTTGGTATGTAAGTGTATCTCATGAATATTCAGGTCAAGTTCGATAGCGATCATTTTTCGACAATTCTTACCAGAGTTACATCCCTTTTTATACTTCGTCAGTGTGTCCCGAATTGGTTTCCATATGATAACTTGTGAATGAAAAGTCAAATTGAAGCTAGGTGTGGCATGTAAGTGTATCTTATGAATATCTAGGTCAAGTTCGATAATGACAATTTTACGACAATTTTTACTAGAGTTGTGCCCCTTTTTATAGCTCAAAATTGCTAAATATTTGGTTTCCAGATGATAACTTGGAACAAATAGTCAGCTTGAAACTAGGTTTGGTATGTAAGTGTATCTCATGAATATCTAGGTCAAGTTCGATAATGATGATTTTTCGACAAATCTAACCAGAGTTACTCTCCTTTTTTTACTTCAAAATGGTCCTTGGGTGGTCCCCTTTCAGAATTATTTAAGTCAGGTGAGTGATACAGGCTCACCTGAACCTCTAGTTTACAGTAGTTTCAAAATTTAATTTTACGATATAACCTTGGCGTCGGGGGACCAGTGGCCAACGGCCTTTTATTGATTTTCTGTCACCGCACTTCTTCCCTGAAGTTTTGGAAGTACCTTGTTAGCCAATCAAAATTCTACTTGCCACGAGAACATCAGATAATTAACGTTAAATGAGCAATATTTCATCAAGATCGTGGCGAGAATAAGTTGTATTGAGGATATAATGAGGGTGTCAACTTTGTATTGGACTAACATGCTTAGTTGGATTTTTATAGTGTTAAATCACCGAGATAATAGTCCACGGGTAGACTCTACTCGTACACACCAACCAGTCTTTGCTCTTGTTCCGTAATACTGCGTGCTTAGGGGAGAAGCAACAAATGCCCATTTTATAATCTTTGGCTTGACCCGAGTCCGGGACTCGAACCTACGATCTACAGCTCGCGCTCCTGCATTACACCACTGGTACGGTTTTATTGTATTCAAGTAAAGAAATCAATGAAATATCACAAATAGATTAATTTGACAAAACGCTGACAAATCCAAATTATATACCGGTTTACATGAAAGTAAATTATTGTATGCTGTGTTTATTTAAAGTTGGCCGACTGTTTTGTAAGCTCGCCATCCCAAAATATATTTGTGTATTCGTTATTTAGCCCTGTAAAGGGAAGAAATATTTTTATCTTCGGGCGAACATGGGAAATAGCACCTAAAATGTATTGTCTTTTACCCACATGAGTGTCTGTATGAATTTTCTCCACCTTAGGTCCACAGTAGGGTATCAAATGTCAACTTTGTATTGTGAAGGAGGAGGTTCCAGAAATATTTCATGTATGCCCAGATGTCGATTCAATGTGTTGAATGTGCATTTACAGTAATATATTTATTATTGGTCGCTGGGAATCTTTAAAAGTACATTTTGCTCTTATTTATTTATTGTTTTTTTTTATCATATACATATCGCCTTATTGATCGCTAGAGATTGGTCGCTAGCTTGAGCCTGGTATTACTCTATTTTATTTAACTGGTCGGGCGGAGTTGACCTTTAAATTTACATGAGAGCATTCGATTTTATTTTGTGTATGTACAGGGCAGTTCCCGTTATTGACATTATTGAACTGTATTCAGCAGTGTCACCAAAATCAATTCATACAAAAGGAATAGAACGCACGATTGAATATAGCTGTATAAATGAAATTGATCAGGTAACCTGACCCTCCTAAATACATGGACTTTCCTGTAATCAGTCAACCCGTGTTAAGCCACGCCCAACCAGTTGAAAAAAATAGAGTAAATATGCACCGATCATGTACTGTTTGTTTTTAAATAATAGTTTATTTGAAATGCACAATTTTACCCCAAGGGGTTGATGGCATACAATTATACAAAACATATATACAAAGCAGACAAAGGACAATCATTAATTAAGTACAAATTAAAAGAATAACAAGACAGTCTTATACAGACAAATTAAATTTGTAAAATCATACAGTTATAGAGTCCACTTTCCTCAGTATTAAAGACTTTTTAATAAATGGAGCAACAAACCGCAAATGATTCGGAAAAGACATTATCTGTATATATTTTCATTATTGTTTAGTGCACTTAGAAAATTATTCTGTATATTCATTTCTAATTCTTTTCTAATATCATTATGTTTTGGACAATGGAAAAAGTAGTGAATTTCATCTTCAATTACATTCATATTGCACATTTGGCAAAGTCTATCATTTCTTTTTGATCTTTTATAACGACCTCTTTCTATTTCTCAAAAGTGGTCACTAACTCGCATTTTACATAAATTTCTTCTGTTTTCAAAATTTGTATGAAGTAAATATTCATTGATTTCATAATCAGATTTTAATTTACTGTATAAGAATAGTTTGCTGTTTTCTGTTAAAGCATGAAGTTTTTCAAAAAATAATGTTTCATAGTTATATTTTAATTTAACTTTTAATCTTTTCTCAAAAGAAACTTTTTCTTTTTCATAGTCAAGATGTTCTATTTCATTTAAAACATACACTGTTTATAAATTTCTTTTACGTTTTAATTTTAAAATGTTCTGCGAAATTGAAATCAATACTAATATTTAATTTATTACTCATTCCTTCGGCAGTTTTATTCAATTCAATGTACTTTTCATCATAAATAAATTATCTTTTACGCTATAAGAAAATGTAGTTACAAATCTTTGTTACAGAATGATGACCTCATATAAACTACACCAATTGCCATCTGATACAGGTAACGTTTACCTGATTTCCAGAAAATCTTAAGTGAAAATATTAACCTAGAAACCAATGAAATATGCAAGCCATTTACAATTTAATCACTTTATAGATCTCCACGTTTTTGGAAGTGTGCTACTTTTCTTGTTTGAGCTGGATTAGAAATGGCTGCGGTAAGATTGAAAAAAATATAATATTTATTCTCTAAGAATTATTCTGGAAATTAAGCGCAGGCATTGTTTTGAAGTTGAGCGTTTCGTTTGTTACAAGACGTTAAAAATCTATATTATGTTAATTGTCAATGCAAATAAAACTAATTTACAAAGAAGGGCTAATAAATGTTATCTGCACCAAGAAAACTGTTTTCAAACGTTGAATCAAAACTGTTAACATTGCATGTAAATTATTTGGGTGGTTATTTTTTTTTATATACGTTTAGTCGTAGAGAAAATAAGTAACATTTTGTTTGTTGATTTGAACAACGATCTACAAATTTTTCAAATGCAATAACTTGGAAGGTTTTACAAACATGTTTTTCAATTTGAAATGTATTTTAATATATTATCAAGGATTTATATAGTAGGATATATTATCAAGGATTTATATAGTAGGAAGGATATGAAACTTCGGGAGATTTAACATAGATTGTATGTAAGTATGTTGCGGAGTGCGATTACCCATAGTGCAATTCGTTGACGATGCGCGTGTCTTTGATTAATGGCGGAAATTTTCATCCCTTCAACTAGTCCGAGATTCCTCTGCCGTTCGACGACTATTTACATCTGCTGTTGTCGTTTGAACGTCAGAGCGCTTGCCATAAGCAAAACAGCGGATTTTTTTCCACATCTCATTTGTAGCACATTTCCACGTTTTGTGGCTATCAGATTTTATTTTCTATCCAAAACCCTAATATATATCCTTCACCAATCATTTTTCTATTCATTCATAACCATCTTACCCTCAGAGAGTGGTGTTACACTCCATTACAGCACGTTTTTTTTCTTACACCCGATTTTGTCATTTCACTGCCATTTTTTTAACGTGATCTCGCGATACTAACTGAAAGATGATAGCAACGCATTGCATGATGGGAGCTACTAAATGCAGCGCGCCAAATTAGCATATGTAAACAAACATACAAGACGATATAAAGCGTATTCTGCAGGACAAACAGTTCCATCTACAGCTCAAATCAGAGCAGAAAGAAATAATACAAAATATGTTGGATAGAAAAGATTCATTTGGCAGTGTTATCCGCGGGTTTCGGAAAGAGCATGTGTTACGTTTCCCCCTATTTTTTGGACAAGGTCAGATTATATGCAAATCATCTCCCATGATACATTGCGGTAATCGTAGTTCTCTCGAAGTCACG
>MJUT01058223.1:105771-120914 GCA_002080005.1 Gigantidas platifrons
AACAGATTTACGCACAATGTTCTCTAACTCTCTCACCAGCAAATATAAGTTGTCACTTGGCTTTTTTACAGACCCCCTCTGTCTTGTTTGTTAAACCATTCACTGTAATTATTAAGAAATGATGAAGAGTCTGAATGACTAACAAGTTTATCCATAATTGTCAAGTTCTTACTAGAAACCACATAACATCTTTTCTTCAAAGCTTTTATGATGAAACCAGCAACGTAGAATAATATTGACTGATCATTCACACTTACAGTTGACTGTTCTTTCTCAGAATCACTTTTCACAAATTGTATCTGTTCTGTAAAGAGTTCACCAACTATATCCTCAAAGAACATTTGTAAAAATAAATTAATGTCACTAGACTTAAAGGCTGGACACATTGCTGAAATGTCTTTACAAAGGGTAGTGCCTTGACAAACTCTGTGCAGGTGTTGAAAAAGTTGCTCACGGTCATTAGTTGTTGTAAGGTTCGAAGAAATGGAAACGAAAACAAAGTTCATCTCTTTCTCTAATCTCATTCTAATAGAATCTGATGATGCAGCCATTACACTAATATTACTGATTTGTTTGCTGTCCTACTATATAAATCCTTGATATTATGAATTAAAGTCATGTTTACTGTTTGCAAATTTAGAACTTCTAATACAAAACTACCGACAGAAACTGGGCGATGGAATAGTATGTTAGAGAATAAAGATTATGTCAACAACTCGCATAGAAACGAGATCGGAGAAGAATTTCATTACATGTCATTGCAATAAACATTTTTGAATTATAAACCAAAATTATGTATTGAAAATAGGCTTCTAAATGGCATAAATGTGGTGAAATTTAAAGAATTTTTTCTAATTTAGCTTTTCGAAAAATTAATGTCAGTTTACTTATTCCAGGGTAGCTAGTTCTGTTGTATTTATTTATTTATTTATTTATTTACTGTATATTAATTGCATATAATGCATCTATATACCAATATTTTATTATCATGATTCACGAGAATGAAGATGTATTGATTGATTTGGTATTGCAATGTATCATTTAAGAATATACATACCAATTATTGTAAAGTTATCTTAAAAAGGTTTCATTACACTTTACAAGTCTCTCTCTCTCTCTCTCATTTAATAAAAGCGCAAGTCATGACCTGCTTGACTTGAATAAGTGCTAGTGATAATTAATCCGTTCATCGAATTTTTAAAGTTAATAAAACTTTACACGAAGAAGGAATATATTCTTGGTATCAAACTTTGTTTGCAGTATGCAACGACATTATGATGGTTTGGCCTTCATATTCTGCTTACGACTGTGTTTTAGTCCTTTATTAGTATAAGAAAATGTTTATGATAAACAACCCAATACAATTCAATCTTTTGGACTTTGAAAATTCTGATATCAATTTAGATGACATAGCCACTACTTTAATTCCTGAAAACCATCCATGGTGAAACCCAAAATTTTGAGCTTATAAAATACAAAAAAATCTGGGGGAAAAATGTATTAAATCATCAAGATCTGAAAACTCTACAATTATACTGGTGATTCCAATGATGTCTCAGACAGCAGGTCTATCCTGCTCAATTCCCATCAGCCAGTTCGATATTCAATACAGAAGCAAATGCAATACTTTGAAATTTGTTGTCTCTTCCGATTAAAGTAAATCCATAATCTGTTCAGATTCTCTGTCGTTCCTGATGACGATTTAGAGTTGTAAAATCCAAAACCCTTTCATTTAAAAACTTTCAAATAATTGAAATTTATTTTTTGTAAAAAAGGGTAATAACAAAATTACCGAACACCGAGCAATCATCTTCCAAAGGGAAATTCAAAACTCATAAATCAGTAAACAGACAAAATCAGTCAACAACCGGGAAACTGGGAAACTGCAATGGCCCTGACTTGGTACAGGCATTTCTAAAGAAATGGTGGATTGAATCAGATTTTACGGCGCCAACCTCTCGCTTATTGTTAATAGTAAGCATGTCATTTTTACATGTATCCCTAGTTATATATGTATCCATGAGAACACAGTTGTAGACCATGAAGCCAAGGACTGTTTGGATAACTATACCCATTGGTTATATTCTATATATTAAGAATGAACAATAAGAGACACTGGCAACATATGGTACACAAGACACAGGACGAAGACAAACACAACAACAAAAAAACAAAACACAGAAAACTGAAAAGAAAAGCAACACGGATCCTACCAAAAACCGGAGTGAACGCATGTGCTCCGGAAGGGTAAACAGTTCCTGTCTCTTATACGATACCAGCCATGTTACTCATATAGTCAAGACTATTGGACACCACTATACACAAACAAACACAAGTGACATAAATGTGGCAATATCCCTCCTACAAACAACTGGGAGTAACGACGAACCGAACACATGTTTTGTACAGAAATCGTAGCGGACACCACAACACGGAACACAGGGTCTTGTCACTATCCACGTAAATACTAGTATACTATCAATGCATAAACATATGCAAGGGAGGACACATTTGTTACCCCCGCTCGCTTCAAGTCGTGTTTGGTTTTTAAATTCCTTCTAATATATTCAAAATCCTGTTTGGTTCAACTCCCAAGATCTTATTCTTTTAAAAGATATATCATGACCTACCCTCGACTACCTCTTGTGAAGGCGCAGCGGTAGTTTTTGTCAGGAATTCGCCTTAGTAGGGAACGCCATGGGACACAAAGTGAAAGTAACAGCGCCACATATGAAAAACGGAAGTTCGGAACTCTCGGGGTTTTAGATTTGAGGTAAGGAAAATGCCGTTTAATGTTGTTTGAAACTTAACAAAACTTGAACCAAACAGGGTTTTGAATATATATTAGAAGGGATTTAAAATGGAAACAGGACTTGAAGCGAGCGGGGGTAAGACATGTGTCCGCCCTTGTATATGTTTATGCATTGATAGTATATTTACGTGGATAGTGACAAGGCCCTGTGCACGGAACATAGAACGTAACGACATATGGTAGGACAGAATGTTGGCCACCACGTTAAGCAAACAACACATAAGACATGAGCCCACCGACAAACAACTGGGGGTAAAGACGAACCGAACATCGTTTACATGCGGGAATCGTAGATGGGCCCGCCGACAATCAACTGGGGATAAAGACGAACCGAACATCGTATATGGAGGATCGTAGATGGGCCCGCCGACAAACAACTGGGTGTAAAGACAAACCGAACATCGTTTATATGGGGGGATCGTAGATGGGCCCGCCGACAAACAACTGGGGGTAAAGACAACCCGAACATCGTTTATATAGGGGGATCGTAGATGGGCCCGCCGACAAACAACTGGGGGTAAAGACAAACCGAACATCGTTTATATGGGGGGAATCGTAGGGAACATCACAACACGGAACTTAGAATGTAAAAACACATAATGAACAAAATGTACAACACGAACCTCACAACTTAAAATGCAGACGAACTTAAGAGACACAGAAAACATCGGTCACAAAACAAAGACAGAAGTAAAAACAACACATACAGCTATAAAGATGAGCAACACGGACCCCCACCAAAAACCAGGGATAAACGATTTTCAACTCCGTTCCATAATTTGTCAACTCTGGGTCAAATTCAATATTTCGTACAAAATGTAATCACCTATCTAAGAACGATTAGATCTGTATTATATAGTTAATACTGGATATTGTCTGGTGATGGCCATGTATTGTTGTAAATGAAATGTTAACCATTTGTTTATATTATGAAGAAATTTTGTCATTTTAACTCCATAAATGTTACTATAGAGCAATTGGGGAGGAGATATGAAACTTCATACTAAGTACTATAGTTGATTAATTATAGTCTTATATTAATTTG
The DNA here is from genome assembly GCA_002080005.1 of Gigantidas platifrons. Taxonomy (NCBI): domain Eukaryota; kingdom Metazoa; phylum Mollusca; class Bivalvia; order Mytilida; family Modiolidae; genus Gigantidas; species Gigantidas platifrons. The sequence continues at coordinate 109,629 of MJUT01058223.1, forward strand.
CCTTTTATGTTGAAGCGCATACGATTTTCAAATATTGCAGTATATATGTTCAATACAATTGAAACGTTTTACTATTCTGTTTAAATTTATGCCCTTTGGTTTAATGGCTCCCAAAAATCTAAATTATTTGGCTTTGCAAGTTATTCTGTTTAGGCCCTTTGATTTTATTGCTCTCAAGACTTTAAATTATTTGACTTTCCAAGTTATTCTGTTTAGGCCCTTTGGTTTTATTGCTCTCAAGACTTTAAATTATTTGACTTTCCAATCTTTCGATTTTGAGCGTACCTGATGATGTTTATTCCAGAAACGTGTCGTGCGCACTAAATTAGATACCTACGCTTTTATTAACATATATCTAGCAATATTATTATTTATACAGTCGTTTTGCAGAAATATAAATACTGTAGGAAGTAAAGAAGTCTGAGTCATTTTATCTGTAAGACTACCTACTAAATGTTAAATGTATCTTTACAGATCATGCAATAAAACTTCATACTTTCTAACAAAATTTAAATGTTCGCAAACAAACCAACCAAAACAATATATATCTTTGTAGATACTAGAACTCGTAAATAATTCTGCCAATAACAGACGCAACTGTCCGTGGGATTTATTATGTTTGTACTGTCTCTATGGCGACAGTTACATACAAAGCGGGTATTGATTAACAAATGCATGTCCCTTACAAGTCGATAACAGAATTTTGATTAAATACCACAACCTGTTTGATGCATTGTGAGTATTTACGTCAGACACAGTTGGTGTTATTACATGTACAAGGATCCACATTTACAATATAAAATAACTCCACCCATTGCTACAAATTTTACTTGATTTAACAAAATAATTTTTAAATTCAGCATGAAACAAAACCCAATATTATAAGATACACATGTCCGTCTTATTTTTAAACACATACATTTTGATTAGTTGTGTCGTATTAATATTAAAAAATTTAAACTTTCCTTGTCAGTGCATGCCTAGTTAACGTCATGTAATTACCAATTCTCCCTAAGTGAACCACACCCTGTTACGTGGTTTCTTTTCTCTTGAATAACACCCATCCGAACATATTATTTCACCTTATTCTTCTTTATACTTACTTTATTATTATCGTCTAAATATATCATATTTTGAATTTATTTGTTTAAGTATCGCCATTATGTGTAATCATTTGTTGTTTATATATTTTGTAAAAGGGAAAGGACTTCACTAATGTTGCTATAACTTGTGTCCAATCCCATTTGCAACTTTTATGCAAATAAAATATGTTTAAACTAAAAAAAAAAACCCATCCGAATGGAGGTCTCTGAGTTGTGCTTGACGAATCAAATACACACCACACCCTTAGAACGTGGCATAAATTGGTGCCTCGTGAATAATACAAATGTTTAGAAGGTGTTGTTGGTGACTCTTCAAAGGGCAAAATTACATATCCCCCATCTGTTACCTGTACAATAAAAACATCTGTCCATGTATTAGGACCACCCCATGACACATTTGACCAAAATAAGATGTTTGCTGTATCTTGTTTTGTTCTTTGATAATACACTATCTCCTCATATCTCCAAAACGGAAAGGGCTATTAAAAACGTTCCAAGTTTGACGTTACTGGGTATTATCTTTTAGCTCCGTTTGATCATGTTTATCTCAGAAACCATATAATCTAGCTCAGATCTGTTTGAGAGATAATCAGTAAATATCATAAGACGTGTAAAGTAAAGAAATCCTATCAAAATCCTACTTAAAATAAACATTTATTATTTTAAGTGTTGGCCGAGTTTTGACCACCTTATAAAACGGGTAGTAAGCAAGGGTGTCTTTAAGAAGTTCCTGAATTATTGAAATAGCATACATTTTAGTCTTGATAAATAATTGATGATAATTACAAAGAGTTCAGTAATGATTTAATTTGTATGGTTTTCTTATTATTTAGCTGTCATATGTTCAGTGAAAAACAAAATATAACGTGTATATAATAGTGTCGTGTGAAATTGTGTCCGGTTGTGTTATATTTGTAATGAAAAACCTTGCAGACCAAACCATTTTTCGAACGCAGTCATCGCTGTGCTTTATTCCATCCGGCGGACACTATTTAATATTACATAGGCACATGCATAAGACGGCTTACAGCAGCTACACGACTCTATGTTTAATTTGAATGATTGCGAAAAATGTAATAGAAACCATTGACCCCTCCTAATACATTTATAACGCGTTTTAACGTGCTAGATAGTTTTTAACATGCATAGATAACGATGATTGACTGGTTCACATTGATAGAGCAATGAAATTATGTTCTATTTTTGTTGTCACATAATAGATAAAGACGTGCATTAGTAATTATATTTACCAAGAAATGGTTTGAACTTGTAGATTCTTAAAAATAATCAACTCGACCCTAACGGGTCTCGTTGATTATTTTTAAGAATCTACAGTTGGAGTGTAGTCTCCATTACTGAAATCAAATTCAAATGTGTTTACCCTTATCGTTAATAAAGACACTACAAAGTCAAATTCCACATCGGCTTTTTTTTTTTTTTTTTTTTTTNGAAAGATTTCAATTGTAAAGCTTAATAGATCAGATTAGAAGGGCTAACTTTGGTAATACATGTAGTTTTAAACGTCCATAATTTGTGAAAGACATATATACAGGCTGTCAGAATTGAACAACCATTGAGAGTCTCGTTTGTTATGTCCCCCAAACAAAGTTTGGGAGACATATTGTGTTTGCTCCGTTTCTTATTATTCTTCTTCTTTCTTTCTTTCTTTCTTTCTTTCTTCCGCCAAAAGTTTGTCTGACACATTTCTCGGCGACTACAGAACGGAAATCAATGAAACTTCACAGGAATGTTAAGCACTATGAGTAGATGTGCAGACTACTTTCGGAATTTTCAAAATGGCTGCCGTTGCCAAGGAAACGGCCAAAATGCTAAAAAAAAAAAAAAAAAAAAGCAACACAAAAATGATCATAGCAGGTTACTCGCCAAACAGAAATTGATGAAACTTGATAGGAACAACATCCACATCTAGTGGAACGAGATAAGCCAAACAAATCGGAATAGGTTGGACAAACTTGGCCGCAGTTGCCATGGAAACAAAAAAGGGGGGATTTAAGAATATTTTTGATTCCTTTCATCAAACTTCATGAAACTTTGTAGGAATATCCACCGTAGTATGTGGCAGCTTTTGGGGTTGAAAAAACTCAAAATGGCGGCCGTTGCTATGGTAACCAAGGTACAAAATGGCCGCCAAATACAAAAATCCTCCGATATCCTTCGTTGGTTTGCTATGGCGGCCATTTTGAATCCAAAATGGCCGCCAAAATAAAAACAAATCCTCCGATTTGGGCGAAATTTGGTTTCCAAGTAGATTTTGATGTTGGGAATTGATATTCATGGTTTGGGAGCCATATTATGATCCTTCAGATCATATCATATCTTGTGTATTGTTCGTTTGGGGGACATTTGTAACGTTCTGTGTTACAGTAACCAATATTTATATTTGTAATTATTTACCAAATTATTTTTTAGAGGAATACTCTTGTTATTTTTAGCAATAACATTTTGGTGGTCAATGCCATTAATCATAGCTCAATAAAAAAAATGTATGGGCCAATCAATTACAACTATAATAATATTGTCTCTAGTTTATGTTTAATAATTGTTGCAGCAAGCTTGCAGAAAATGTTAGCAGAGAACATATTTTTCAGTAAGGGGTGTCTTAAAGAAGTTAATAAATCATTATTAGAATATCATATATTTTAGTCTTTATAAATAATTGAAAATAATTACATAAGTCCCGTAATTATTATTTAATTTGTATGGTTTTCTTATTATTTAGCTGTCATATGTTCAGTCATGAAAAAGATATATAACGTGTAGGAACATGGCTAAAGCGGCTTACAGCAGCTACACGACTCTACGTTTGATATATACGATTGCGAAAAGTGTTATAGAAATCTTTGACCCCTCCCAATACAATAGCACGTTTTAAAGTGCTAGCTAGTTTTTAACCTGAATAGATAACGATGCTTGACTGGTTCACATTGATAGAGCAATGCATTCATACAATAGACAAGGGTGTGAATTAGTAATTATATTTAGCAAGAAATGGTTTGAATTTAATGAAAATAAAAGTAAATCTGTTTAAACTGTACAAATCAAACGTTAAAGGAATGTGTTTTATTTTTGAATACTATATGTTGTAATAACTCGAGATCTATTTAATGCTATATTAGTGTTTACACGAAGCTTAGCAAGATTGAAGCGATGACAAGCATTTGAAAAAAAATCTCGACAAACTTACAATAATTATGGGAAAGAAAACGGAAAATCCGATCAAATTTAAGTACCTCTCCATGGTCATCCGCTCGAGTCATTAGGAAAAAACAATTATTATACTTCGCGTAAGTTTCTGTAGTGATATTTGATACTGTAATATTTTGTCATATTACCTGGACAATTAGACACTCAGTATATTAATGTGGTCTTGTCCAGGTAATATGCCAAAATATTACCCATGTCTGAAAGACATATTCGGGTCGGGTAATATGTCTCTCACACCAGGGTAATATTTTGGCATATTACCTGGACAAGACCACATTATTATATAAATATCTTGGTCTAGCAAACGGAATAATTTCTAAGTCGGAAAGACACATGTATAACGCCTGCACGAAACTCGATAAAACGTTGGATTTCCTACTTCGAAATCTTAACATCAGTTATATCACCGGAAAGGAATGAAGCGTATCGACTTCTAATTAGATAATCAATTGAATTTAATTTGCTTGTTCTGACTGGGACTCATAAAATAAAGGTGAAATCGATCAACGCGAAATGTTGAAAACATGGCTGCTAGGTTCGTCACTAACAGACATCTAAAAACATCTAAAGTTGGTGACATGTTACAACACTTGGACTGGCGCAGTGTTGAAGACAGACGTACAAATTTGCGATGATGTCTCATGATTTATAAAACAACAAACTTTAAAGTAGCTATTGCTTAGAAAAGAAAGATTTAAGTCACCCTTCAGACATCCACGACACATTCATTCCTCGTATTTCATTATCCCTCTTTGTAAAACTCAGATGGAAGAAACGTTTTCCTTCGTATTTGATAAAAAAAAAAAGGTTTTCATTGTGGTATAGTGATATTCATCTCCAACTTCTATTGAATTACAATAGCTACACAATGTCTAAACATGTATTATTTCAACGTCAGGTTTCTGTTGGTAAGAACTTTGTGCAAATTTAATGATGTAATCAGAATTTGTAAAGCGAAGAATAGACGACAAATACAATGACCACAAGAAAAAGGACAACCAATTGTTGACAAAACTTTACACAGAAAGCTAAAGAGTGGACAACAGGAACACATATAAATCCGGATGTGAACTCTGATGCTCTGGGGAATGGTAAGCAGTTTCTGCTCCACTAGTGACACCCCTCGTGTTATTGCTTAACGACACAAACATCGTCTGATATGTAAATCGCATTTGATATTAGCATTTATAAATAAAGCATGAATCAACTACAAAACTTCGGAGTAAAGCCAAATAGAACATCACTTAACGAGGAACTCATAACGGATATAGCAACATTGAACATGGAAATGTGAAGACATGCATGGAATTGAACAAAATGAATAACGCGAACACCACTTACATCCGGGACAAACTCGATTGTACCGAAATGGTAAGCAATTCTTGCTCCATTAATCATGTTATTCTTGTTATAAATCCGGTGATTAGCTATGATGCAACAGGAGCAAAATGACGGAATAGTAACTCCGACAAGTCGAACATGTCCGTAGTCATATGTTAGATGTGACGTCGACATTAGAAACATGTACATTCAGTTGAGAGACTTTTGTAGTGGTTCACTGCTACCACTGCCTATCTGTTTTATGGTTGGTTCCGTGTCCGCTCATTTTTTCTGTGGTGTGTGTTCTTTTTTGTTTGGTCTTTGTTCCGTGTCTCTTGATTGTACACGTTAGGTGCAGTGGCACCTTAGGTTTTAGTGTAAACATATTTTATTAAGTAATTCAATAATACAATACAAGCATGAATATGTACAAACTATTCAGATGAATCATTAATAGGATTCGGAAACAAGTTACAAAACTTATATTAATCCGTTTCTCTAACGTTTATTTAAATATTGTGCCCACAAATACATGAATATGTAATCAAACATATCTACGCATGTATCAACAAGCTACTGTTGCGGAATAATCATTTGAAGTCTCTCTTTTCATAAAATAAATAATTTCATAATAAATGTAATACATGTATACCGATATTTGATTCCCAGTAGGGAAATCAATTTCAAATATATTTACCCTTATCGTTAATAATGACACGACAAAGTCAAATTCTGTCTCAGCTTTAAAGGTTATAGATAAGATATGTGTGACTGAGTGCACGTTACTGCGACGCCATTTAAATAAACTTAATTTCTGATTTAATGTGGTTGTTATCAGTTTTTATGATGCCATATCTACATACTCTTTATATCATAATAAACCGTAGGATATGAGGAATAATTTTCCGACAATATTTATGAAATATATTGATGTTTATTCTGTCGTATCCCACCACGGAATCCCCTTTCCGTCTTAAAAACGTCCCGTCAGATGTAACATTTCTGTTACAAATTGATCAGATTTTCGGGCATTTCACGAAAACGCATGCACGGAAATCGCACCAAATCTGCTATGTACTTTTTGTAATGAAACAAAAGAAACAATTTTGCATTTATTCTGGGAATGTAATATTGTCAAAAGTCTATGGTTAGAAATGGCAGAAATATTAAAAAAACCAAGTGTAATGTAGAAATTCCTATTTCGGCACAACATATAATACTTGGATCAGACATGCTTGATTACTCTATTAATCTATTCATTGTTCTCATTAAGTATTATCACTGTCGTGTACCCGTGTAGGATCGGTCTTTTCAAGATGGCGACACATCCTAAAGAAAAAGAATGGTTTCTAATTTAAACACGTTTCAATAAGCAATTTAATCGAAGGATCCAGCCTAAACGCATTGTTAACACAACAGTCTGATTACAGGGAACCCTCGATCTTCCCAATTTTGCATCTTGGCCAGACCCATTTTGTACATTTCGTTTGAAACCTTTCTCGGTTTGTGGCACCGATGATCAACCCCTCAAAAACACGTTTTCTCTCTATTCCCGTGGCTCATGTCGGCAATGTCATACCCATACAGTAACTTCCTGGCTGGGGAGAGATCCGCATTACGTTTATTATGTGGAAAGTGATGAAAAACTGGAAATATCAGTCGCCGAAAGTTTGTTTACGTCTAGGATCGGACACGGTCTTTTTTCGTTAAATTTGTTCGGGAGTGGACATGATATTGGACGTAATTTTGATTGGGATCGGTCTAAATTTTAATAGGGATAGGTCACGAATTTATCGACTTCTAAACCATTCCGGCCAATATATGTGCAGAAAACAATGATTTTTGAAAATTTAAAATATCGAGAAGTTGCATACTATCTACATTGTTTCATTTCCAAACACCCCTTTTCAAAATTTCCATTAATATAATTTCTCAAGTGTAATAAAATATTGTTTATAGTTGTTCCTTATGGTTGAACCACAGTCGTATGAGTTTTCATAAATAGAGAAAAATAGTGAAAATTTAGATGTTGGGGTATTATAATATGTATATATATATCAGTCAATTTAGATGTTGAGGTATTATAATATATATATATAAGTCTTATATTATGATACCCCAACATCTAAATTTTCACGATTTTTCTCTATTTATGAAAATTCATACGACTGTGGTTGAACCAACTCAGTACTTCGGTAGTAACATGAATTTATGGGTTTTTGTTCTTTATCAGAATACATTCTCCTTCAAAGTGAATTCCAGAGCTTCCTAGTTAGTTTCTCTTATTGTTCCGAGTGGATTACTGGATCTCTGCACACGAAATAATTAAAATGAGATTTTCAAAAGATGAGCTTTGGTAAGCGTGTTCAAATCTCCTTTTGAACTATTGAATGTGTAGAAATACACTGGTCCACGTTAATAGATAGATATCATAATATTTGTTTTCTATATATATATATATAATTAGGCTAATGTAGGAGCTGCTTACCCAGTCGATGCGCATGGCCTGGGAAGTTTTATGAAAGCGAGCCCTTGTTTTTCCCTTTGGCGTTCACGCCTTTCACACACCTGTTGCTTTTATTTTGCATTCTTTTTCTGATCTTTTATTTGCATTATTTTCCTGCATAATGTTTTTATTTACATTCTGTTTCTGTTTTCTTTCTTTTTTTTTTATATTTGCATTCTTTTTCTGATGTTCTATTTGCATTCCTTTTCTGATTTTTTTTTATTTGCACTGTCGAATTCAACTCTAATGTCTTTATCTTCAATTTTTCGTCTTCATGACAGGTACAACAATGTTCAATTATGATCTGAGGTAGGGCAGCTTCATATGCTCAATATATAGTAACACATGTACCTACAAAAATGCCATTTGATTTAATATCTTGATATATCGATACGTTTAGTGACATTAAGTATAACTATATTAACTTTATATTAACTCTGATAATTGTCATCGTATGTTTGTAATCCATCTCATGATTCCAATATTCGTGATCGATCCCTACCAAATTTAGACCGATCCCAACCAAAATTACGTCAAATATCATGTCCACTCCCGAACAAATTTAACGAAAAAAGACCGTGTCCGATCCTAGACGTAAACAAACTTTCGGTGACTGATATTTCCAGTTTTTCATCACTTTCCACATAATAAACGTAATGAAGAGCCCTCCCCAGCCAGGAAGTTACTATCTGGGTATGACATTGCCGACGTGAGTCACGGGAAAAGAGAGAAAACGTGTTTTGGGGGGTTGATCATCGTGCCACAAATCGAGAAAGATTTCAAACGAAATGTACAAAATGGTTTGGCCAAGATGCAAAATTGGGAAGATCGATGGTTCCCTGTAATCAGACTGTTGTGTTAACAATGAGTTTAGGCTGGATCCTTCGATTAAATGGCTTGAAACGTGCTTAAATTAGAGACCTATCTTTTTTCTTTTGGCTGTGTCGCCATCTTGAAAAGACCAATCCTACTCGGGTACACGACAGTGATTATATCTACTCTTGTAGATTTTCTGGACAAAAACCATGTGTATCAGGTGTAGTAAATTTATTAAAACGCACATATGACATTGAAGTTCAATCTGCGTCTTTCTATCAGTCCCCTGCAATGAGAGAAAGAAATGGGAAAATATTAAGATAATATTGGTATAAGGGAAGCAACTCAAAATATATACTGTTCTAAACAAATTCTAAATGGATGCACCACACATATGAACAGTGGGAAAGTGCATCCAATATGACTATTGTATTGTATATTATAAATATAGTTAGTTATTGATGAAAACCATTTTTAAGTATGTAATTTCTATTTCGAAAACTATACTTTTTGAAAATGATCTATTTTTTTCATTAGTTATTTATTTAAACTGACATGATAGTGACACAAGTAAATGATGTATTTGAATGTACACTGTATGACAATTTTTTGTAATGCTAATAGGTAGTGACTGACACTGTCCTGCTAAAATATATCTGTAATGTATTATATGTATAATGTGAAAGTAAAAAATAAAAAAATAAATTATAAAAAAAATCTGCTAAAAAAGTAAACATCACAATTCTTCCAACGTAATGTCTCCATGGCCGTTTTCTGTTGAGTTTTTTGTTGTTTTTATCCGCATGTATTTAAGTCCATTCAATGTGTCAGATACTGATCTGAAATGCTGATCACCAACTTTAAAGGCTTTTCCCGATAAATTTAGGTGAAGGTGAGTAAATATTTGTTCACAGTTATGGAGATCTATATTGTAAAAAATAATACAAGAAATTTTGAAGATGACTTTTGAAAGATAAAGAAATATTGACCGAAATACGCAGTCTGAATGAAATGTCCACTTCTTAATTTTACTAAAAAAAACAACGTCGTTTGGAATTTTAACGATTTATAACGCAGCACACAAATAAATCATCGAAATTTGTATGTGCCAAGCAGTTAGTTCTATTCAAAGGCTATCATTAATGACACATCATGAGTATATTAAAATTAAAACAAACACGAACAGAATAAAATGCCAAGTCTGAATGGATTGTCCACTTCACCAATTTCGACGTCAAATGCGTTTTCAAGACTTTTGTGAATTTTGCGCCTGTTAGCGTCGAAAACGTAAATAGTTTTTCCGTTGCTTGTACCAGGAATCTGATCACATTTGTCAAAACATGTGGTCAATTAAAAGAAGAAAACTTGGGAAATCAAATACCGGAACCACAGTACCCTTAGATCTAAAAATGACAAAATTTTAATGTTATTTTTAAATACCAAAAATACGACAAACTTTCTATTTTAAGCCAAAGATAACAATATTATTTCGACTATCTCACGGAAAATTGTAATGTATTAAAATACTTACATATATGTGCTTCGGTTGCTTAAGTGGTTCCTACTTTTTCACAAAATTTAACACTCGAGTTCCACTTGTGAAGCAGGTACAACATTTGGTTTAAAGCGTCACAACGTTGACACGCCTGGTAAACCAGATGGTCTCAACATAATGTTGAGCGAGCAAAAAGGTATCTGCAACTTCCGGTTGAGAACATCTGTCGAGGAAAATTTACAAACATGTGCACGGTAAGTTGTCTTATCTCATTTTTCTAGATATTTCGAGACATGTTTCAAAAATCAAAGAATGCTATTCCCTTCCGATATGAAAATGTAAACTTTTCCTGCTTTCTGTTGTGATAAACAGTTAAAATTGAAGGAGAAATCACTTTTCTCTTGTGCAGTAACGAATTCATTATGCGTATTTCGTCGTGCAATTTCAGCTATTTCCTTGCATAACAAAAGGGTTCCGTGACAATGACGTGGTCGGGTGATAGAATTTTATTGACAGGTTCGATCTTACTACAAGAATGGAAACGATAGAGGCTAATAACACAACACTGCCCGTAGTTATGATAAGTTGAGACCTTCTGTCAGGTTGGGGCCTTCTGGTACATGTTGAGGCCTTCAGTCAAAACTTCCAAGAAGTGAAGTACACCGTAATAGATGTATACATGTATGCGTACACTAATAAAGCGTTGAGATCATAAAAAAGCACAATGATCCTACAAATTAAATGTTAATGCTTATTAGCCGATATGTAACTGGGTTCTTTTCCCGGGTTTTCATTTTTTTTTATCGAGTTGACAACTTGTA
>MJUT01058223.1:129602-159750 GCA_002080005.1 Gigantidas platifrons
AAAAAAAAGAAACTTTATTGTGCTTTCGTCGACTTTGAGAAAGCCTTTGACACTGTGTGGAGAAATGGTTTATTTTATAAAATGATTATGAATAATATAAATGGTAAAATGTATAGAATTATATATAACATGTATTGTAACATTAAATCCTGTGTTTCATACGGAGACTTTGTCTCAGAATATTTTAACTGCGAGATTGGAGTACGACAATGAGAAAATATGTCTCCCTTTTTATTTTCATTATATCTAAATGACCTGGAAGAATTCTTATTTAATAAAAATGTCGAAGGTTTGATTACAATTACAGACGCTTTGGAAATTGAATTGGAAATATTTCTAAAATTATTTATTATTCTTTACGCTGATGACACAGTTTTATTATCAGAATCTCCATTTGATTTACAGAAACAAATTGATGCTTTCTACGAGTACTGTCGTCTATGGAAACTCAGGGTTAATGTCGACAAAACAAAGGTATTGGTTTTTGGAAGTAGAAGACTTCCTCAAAATCTTAAGTTTGATTGTAATGGTTTAAATATTGAAATCGTGTATGAATTTAACTACCTTGGTATTGTTTTTACAAAGACAGGCAATTTTAATGTTACAAAGAAATATTTGATAGACAAAGCAACAAGAGCATTGTACGAAGTCTTAAAACTTGGACGCATGTATAAGTTAAAAATAAAATGTCAACTCGACCTATTTGATAAAATGGTCAAACCGATTTTACTATACGGGTGTGAAGTATGGGGCTTCGGCGATAATGATATTATTGAGAGAGCCCACCTAAAATTTTGTAAGCTACTTTTGACCTTAAAAACGTCTACTCCTACGGTGAATTGGGCAGATACCCTATTGAAATTGATATTAAATTGAGAATTATTTCATATTGGACAAAATTGATAAGGGGGAAGGAGTCAAAACTCTCCACTATTATATATCATCTCTTATATTATACATATATGACAAAAAATCTGTCGTTGAAATGGATTAAATTTACAGAGAATATATTTCACGAATGTGGCTTTTCATATATATGGGATGGTCAAAATTTCCCGCACGAAGATTGGTTAAAGGCACTCATTAAGCAGAGATTAATGGATCAATTTATACAGAACTGGTTTTCAAAGATCATTGATTCGCCAAAAGCCATTAACTACAGAATATTTAAAACAAAGTTTGAATTTGAAGAATATTTAAATGTTTTAGAATATAAAAATGTCGTTTTATTATGTAGATTTCGAACTTGCAATACAAAGTTACCCATTGAAACAGGCCGCTGGTTAAATATTCCTAGACAGGATAGAGTATGCATCCTATGTAACAATAGAAACATAGGAGATGAATATCACTATTTGTTTGAATGCCAATTTTTTGCTTACCAAAATATTTTATTACAAGACATAATACATTGAAATTTTCAGAACTTATGCCTACCAGAAGTAAACCGATATTAAAAAAACTATGTAAATTTATAAGAAATATAAATGCAAATTTACCTTCCAGCTAAATATAAATTTAATTGACTTCGTAATATGTTGTATGTTTTATGTTTTTTCTGTATTGTATGTATGTGATTGGTTGTATGCATGCATGTGATATGTTGTCTGTTTATGTTATTTGATGTAAATAGTTATCTCTGTACCGATGTTATGCGTCGGCTTTTTGAGAATAAAGATATATATTTGTAACTTCTCTGTATATGTGCTATGCACTGTCAGTTTGAGAAATAAAGATATATAACAAGGAAATAATTAATCAACACATTAATTAATACATTGTTTATATAACAATTATACAATAATAACAACTGACTGTTAATTTCTAAATTGTCCCACATTTATCATTCCTAATTGTCTCACACACTTCTTCCACATTGTCCCACAAATTATTTACCTTTTTATACCTTTAATTTTAAAAAGTGGGACAATCAGGATGACACCGGTAACAAGGTGTTCAGTTTCTGGGCATGGTGTATCAGTACTGAAAACCGGTAGGGTTGACTTCACCTAATCCCACTTGTTTTTTTTTAAATTCATTAAAAAATCTAAAATTTCAAGTGGGAATAGCTGTAATTATTGCATAAACAATGTGCAAACATTGGGGCTTAGGGTGTATAAACATAAACTCATTAACATCAGGTAAACCTTAATTAGAGAATGGAGAACTAATATATAATAATTTATCATTTTTATTCTAATAAAAAAAACCATAAAGATACAAACATGAATAAGTGATATCTCTATCAATACATTTATATTTCAACATCCATACAACTTATTATTTATTTTTTAAACTACATTTTTTGTACATGAAATAATAAACAAGCATGTCTTAGCTGACGTTTGTTACTATCCATTCATGTATTTTTTCAAAGGTACAAATATAATTTTTTTTTTTAGAATTTAAAATTATCTTTATTAACCAATTAAAGGGCCCATATAGGGCAAATACAAGAAATATATATAAACAAAATAATACAAATAATAATACACATTCATAAGAGGGAAAGAGATGCTTGATTGACAGATAATACAATACAGTTTAGGTACAAAACATATAATATATTTTAAAAGATATTTTACTATTTATGTCATACTTGATTTCACTCCATATGAAAAAAAATGTTTCATTCCAATTTCTAATTTTTATTAATAACACTTGTAACGTCACTCAAATACTATTTCCCCCTTTTCTGCAATATTTGACAGCTAAATCACATGTTACAATAATTAATTAGATACTAATTGCAACAACAACAACAAAAAAATAGCATATAAATTGCAACAACATCTATCAATGGAATACCTGGAATAGATATATTTTTTTAATTGGATTAGATAGAAGACATCACCGGTACTGCCGCAGTAGTGGGTCAGACTCACGTAAATCAAAGCACAAACAGCTTCATTCACCCCCATTTTTCTCCTGGGGGTAGTACAAACTTTTTAATCCAAAAGATTCATGTTACATGTACTTGCTTCCATCATTACTTGTCAGTTTCTTAAAAAATAATTTAGAATTATGCAACATCGTGACATTATTTATTTTTAACTTTAAAACAATAATTCACGTATCGATACATGTATTTCGCTTCATCAACTGCTTTCCGTTTTTAATTCCCAATGAATTGACAAAGTATTAAGCAACGTAAATCATATGACATATCCAGGCATAGTGACAAGAACTAGCAATCAGACATAAAAGTTTGGGTAGAGCTCACAATTAATTACTGCAAGTGTTTCTGAGATAGTTGAGGGTGTAGGGTTTGCCGCAATTTTCCACCGCACTAACCATCTATCAACCTTCGCCTGAAATTGTTCGCGTCATTTGCTGGTAGGTCATCTCAAAAAGTTTCAAACACGGTATTGGTGATCTCCAAACTCCGGACAGTTACCAGCTCCGGTCCGCAAACTACCCTCCACTATGCCTGTAACTACTGCCACAGCTGAGAGAAGCTGTACAGTGTAATGTCAATGAGACGAGTTAAAACGTATGTTCGGTCAACTATGCTTGCCGAGAGGCTCTCTGCTTTGGCCGTTTTACATGCTTATAAATACTGGCATATCGATGTTGAGAAAATAATTAGATGTATTTGCTGTAAAGAAAACGCATCGTTTAGGTTTTCTTTTTATCGCTGACCCTGATATTGAAGCTCATAATGAGTTGACTTTGAAACTTGGTTACAAAGTTCTTAGGTGGTCCCCAGACCCCTCGCCCTAATTTTGTGCTTCATATAGCTACGCCCCTGTCTAACATATTCATTGTTCATTCGTTTTAGATATAAACAGTTTAATACGTTTTCCCATTATTGTGTATGGAGCTTGATCAGTTTCATTGTGTCAACTTTACCGTGGCTTACTTTTCTTTTGTAATGACCTCCGCTGTCTGGAGCACCACTTTTATAAGTGTCTTCGGGAGCAACTGTTTTGCATGAGCGGGTATAAGGTCCGGTTATATGAAGTTTTGCAGATCATATATTGAATATATATTTATATGTCAGCAGGCAATAAGCAAGCACACGTGTACGTGAAATATATGGATAAAATCAATATCGCGACCCACCACCGCACATATATTACATACACACATATTATGGAGAAGCAATTGGTATATATAAAGCAAAATAATGTCCATTAGGACAACATATCATAGATTTGTAATATGAAATGTAGTCCTAGTTTATGAAAAATTGTCCTTGTTGAGACAATATTCCACATGATATTTTGTATGATTATCATGAAATTTTACTAATGCAGTTTAATGCTTATGTAAAGCAAAATAATGTCCTATGAAATAATGTCCATTAGGACAACATATCATAGATTTGTAATATGAAATGTTGTCCTAGTTTATGAAATATTGTCCCTGTCGAGACAATATTCCACATGATATTTTGTCCCTGTTTGGACAACACATCATGGATATTCACTATGAAATTTAGTCTTTAAAAGGGAGATAATTTATGGACAATATTTCATATATGATTATCATGAAATTTTGTCCTTCAAAGAAAATTATAATCAAGTCATTAAGATGTTTTTTTTTACACTTTTGAATACTTATTACAATAGAGTTTCTAAATGATTGAATGCAAATTTAAGTACAAATAATGGAGAGTCAGGAATATAAATATCTTATTGATTATATGAGTGAAAACAAATTTCCAGATGGATTTAGTTACAACCAATAATTTTTGCATTCCATATTTTGTTGTATTTATTTCCATATTGTACTGATTAAGTTTGGTAACATTTAATATTCACAATTTTTCAGATGAAATCTATTTAAAAGATTTCTTTAGCACACAATTTTTCAAGGGGGTAAGTTTTCCATTTGTAGATATTATTTGATATGAAATATAGTCCATTGAATGGACAAAATTTCATAGCAACTGACAATATTTCATAGTGAAATATTGTCCCGGACAAAATTTCATAATAAAATTTAATGAAATTTTGTCCATGGCCGATATTTCCTATGAAATTTTGTCTCATGGACACTATTACATAGAGGACAATATTTTATTCTACATATACACTAAAACTAGTTGGGTGTGATTAAAACTTCCATCCATCATGCAGCGCGTAGCCAGCGGCTATATATATAGTCCTATATAGGACCAATTATGAATACAAAGTTAATGTTCTAATGTTCTCACAACATAATGTTCCACATAATCACTGTGTATATCCTGTTCATAAATACACCTCTATACTTTGGCTAAACGGAAAATGCTCAGTGGATTGATTTGTACTTGTAGCATATGAAATAAGGATGTCAACAAACAACGGCGGCTGTTGCAAATTTCCGAAATGCATATGACCCTAAACATTTTATAAAGTAAAACTGTAAATAATAGATGTTAATTATTATTCTTAAGCTTACCATTACTGTTCCATCAGTTGAATCTAAATTTTTCTAGTTAAAAATTCGATTGAAGCATATACAATTTACACACGAATTATCTCCCTTGTTTTCATATTTTTGCACATTTTGTTTTCATAAAATTCTTACTTTTCCCCTATTTAGATTTTTCTAGACTTTTTATATGTTGAATATGTTTATGTCAAGAACTAATTACAGTTGAAATAAATTATTTTGCAATTAGTTTGAGGTTTGGCTATTTTTTCCCATAGATTGACTGGACTACCACTGACTGCACCCTTAACAGGTGGTATTTCACTTTGCAGATGATAAAACTCTAAAACAGTTAGCCATGATAAAGATATGACTTTATATCATTCTAAAAAGTAAAACCGTTAATTATAGGCGTATGCAGGGAGATACCCTTACAAAAATGTAACTGAACTTAAAATATGTAACCTAACTATGCCTATACAGGTATATATCGCGTATACAGGTATACATCGAGTGAAAGTTAAAACTAGCTAATACTAAAATCATAGATAACTTATTCCTATGACGTTACGCGCGATGTTCATACGTTTAACCATAATTAAGCTTGCCGCTTTATGAAGACCGTGCAGCCAAGATAGAAAAGAAAAATTGCATTGAGAAATGTATATTTATGGAAAGTAAATTGCCCATAGAAAAGGGAAGATGGAGTAATATTCCTAGGGAAAATCGCTATTGCGAACTTTGTCAAAAGAATCAAATTGGAGACGAATATCATTACATATTTGAATGTACTAATTTAAGCGAAAAGCGTACTTCACTACTTTCAAAACATCTAATTGAACGTCCCAATATAATAAAATTCAAAAATTTAATGACTAGTAAACGGAAACTAATCCTGCAAAAACTATGTAAACTCATTAGATATATAAATATGATAGTTTGTCCTCCCGGCTAATTCCATCCGTCGATTTACTGTATTTGTATATATTGTATATAGTTTAATATGTTCATTTATTTGTAACTTCTCTGTATATGTGCTATGCACTGTCAGTTTGAGAAATAAAGATATTAATAATAACGGGAATTCTCGATCTGTTAAAAGCACGGAAAACGACGAGTATGAAATGGCGGACCTTATCGAGGAAGGAACTATTCTTGTGATGTACACGGATGAATCGGACTCCAATTATTATCTATTTAGGACAAGTGCAAGTCCTCAAGTTCTCACGAAAGACACTACCGATGACTGGGGTATAATTTACGGGAAAGGAAGTAAAATTGTCCATGGTTGTTATTTTGACCGAACCAGAAAACTTTTATCATTCAAATTGTTGGATAAGAAACGTTCAGTTCCGTTTATAATTTATATTTCTCCAATACTTCAGTGCCTAAATGGGGCACTCAATCTTACTGAAACTACACATTTGGATATTTTATCAGTTTTAGATGAAATGGAAGTATAATGTGATAAAACGACTTGTATATGTTTTGATAGTGTTTTTTTTTCTTTTATGAGGTCAATGGAAAATACTGAGACGTGGAATAATTATCCATGAGACAACGATCAGACAGAAACAGCAAAATACAAACCATTATATTTTTCTGTGTTATTATATCTTTATTCTCATAAACCATGTATTTACAAAGGTATAGAGATACATAAATAATAAATAAGATAAAATAAGATAAGATTTTATTGATGTAAAATCCAAAAGTTGGATTGTCATCAAACAACAAACAATACATTCAACTACAGCATGCAGGAATAATGATAATCATATAATCAACGATCAGACAGAAACAGCAAAATACAAAATATCATATTTTTCTGTGGAAAATTTATATTGTATTTTTTAACCGATTGAATAAAAATCATTTTATTTCTTGAAGAAAATGATAAACGTACATGAGACAAAATCAACCCCGGGACCTGACATTTTTAATTGTTCTTTGGGAATTATTTGGTTAGTCGTGTAAAATAGTCAACATTTTTTCAATTCGAAGGAAAATTATTTTCGAGATCCATTTACTACGCAGTTTAGTGTAAAAACACATCCATTATTTTATACAAACTACGCAATATACAAACACAAAACATAAAAAAACTTTTAAAAAAAACGTCGTTCATTTTGTTTTACCATTTTAGGAACGAACATCGCGCGTAACGTCGTTAAATACAATCAACTGACTACGCATAAATACATGTTTGAAACGCATGCCTCACTAACGACATTTAGTATGAGGAGGTGGTACATTTTAAATATGATTTGAATATCAATCAAAATATAACGATAATAGTGACGGATCTACTGATATTAATAGTTGACCGTGACATACTATATGAACTATGAATATTGAGCACTGAGAAGTATATGAGTGGACCGGTACAAGACGTGAAGCACTGCCAGTGGATCGGGGTTGGGGGGCTTCATGAGAGTCCCAGAAAGTGCAAAGTTTTCTAAGCTGGCAAAGGAAAAAGGGTCATTTGGCTTCAACACGTGACAAATCCGCCTGTCGAGCCTATAGGTAATATCCGGCACTGCGCAGATATTTATGCACATAAAATACAGGTTTTTTTTTTTACCTTTGGGCTCCGGTATATCTGATGAAGACTATTCCAGAAATGCATCGTTTGTGCTAATTATTGGATATGTTTACTGACATACAAAGAGAGTAATTAAAGGATCAATGGGAATGAACAGTAAAAATTCTACTCCGTCTCGGATATTTAATTTGCATCATATGGGCAACCAGTTTAACCTTCTGAAAAATATTTTCGAAGATCAGCCAATATAGCTGAACAAATGTGACGACCTAAACTGGGGTTATTCTAAGATCAGCCAATATAGCTGAACAAATGTGACGACCTAAACTGGGGTTATTCTAAGATCAGCCAATATAGCTGAACAAATGTGACGACCTAAACTGTGGTTATTCTAAGATCAGCCAATATAGCTGAACAAATGTGACGACCTAAACTGTGGTTATTCTAAGATCAGCCAATATAGCTAAACAAATGTGACGACCTAAACTGGGGTTATTCGTACATTATTTATATCAATAGTAAAGAGATTTCTATGTTTCATCTGAAATTAGCTACCTATTCTGTTGGCTCATCCCTAATAACTCCAGAGACATATTTATAACATGGATATATATAAGAAGTTAATCCCGTTGTTTTCAATAAACATAAACATATTTTTATTGCCAATCAAGAGCCCACTAAGGGCATCAAGAAATACATGTAATGACAGGAAAGACATTGATTGCATAAATAAAGAAGAAGATATACAAAATAATCAACAGTAAACATTATTAAAATATACTGCATGTTTACTGACAAAATTAATTAAGGCTATCTCTGATAAATTTACCAACAGCATTCAAGGTATTCTTGTCTTCAGAAGACATCAAATACATAAATTGGCCTTCATCATCAAGTAATAAAAATATTTGAACTTTCTCAGAAATAAATTTAAATAAAATATCTCGCTCTTGACTAAATTTTGTTTGAACAACAAGAAATAAAATGAATCTCATCTTCAATAAGGCCGGATTGACATTTGTCACATTTTCTTTCATTTCTAGGTATATTTAAATATCTTCCAATTTCGATTTTTAATTTATGTGATGAAATTCGTAATTTGCAAAATGATTTTCTCTCGATTCATGATTTTCTAATAATTCAAGATATTTCTCAAATCCAAAATTCTGTTTAAATTTCAAGTAAGTACCCAATTTTCCATCAACTAAATCATTTTTCTGAGAATACCAGTTATCTAAATACCTTTGCCTAAGATTTCTATCAACTAACGTTTTAAATCTATATTTGCTAATATTTATAATGTTTTGTGAAATTTAAAAAAAATCTTTGATTTTTTCAATAACTGAAAACCATGAAGTTACATTAGTTCTGTTCATCTCTTGATAACATAAACAAGCATCTTTAAAAAAAACAAAAAAAAAACAGTATCATATAAATTCTCTAATCTGTACCAATATCGTAAAATGGATTTAATTATGTCAAAGTGTAATGAAAATCTACCTAGCTCTGACAACACAGCAAAGTTTGAACTTTTCTTATGAACACCAAGAATGCATTTGGAAAATTTGAGATGGAGTCTCTCACAAACAATAAACATAAACATATTTTTATTGCAACCCACTATAACTAAGGGCATCAAGAAATTCAAGTGTACATACAACCAGCGAGGTTCATTAAAGATGGAGCGAGCGCCCTGGTCAAACCAATAACTTATCTGGTGAATCTATCAATAACATCTGGGATAGTACCGGACGAACTTAAATTAGCCAGAGTAAAACCATTATTTAAAAAGAACAGTAGATTAGAAATTGGCAACTATAGACCAGTAAGCATTCTTTGTATTATTTCTAAAATTCTTGAAAAAGCTGTGTATAAACAACTGGAGACACATTTGATCGATCATAATTTACTATATCAATTTCAGTCTGGTTTTAGAAGCTCGTATTCAACTGATACTTGTCTTATACATTTATTTGATCATATTAAAAAACAAACATCAAAAGGATTATTTACAGGCATGGTTATGATAGACTTACAAAAAGCATTTGACACAGTGAACCATCGAATATTATGTCACAAATTAAGATCTATGGGAGTACAAGAAGTCAAATGGTTTGAATCGTATTTAACTGGAAGAAAACAACTTGAAGAAAGTAACAAATTTTCAAATCCAGTGTAACAATCATATCATTCAATCGCAACCGAAACTTAAATATTTAGACATAGACATAGACCAAAATTTATCAGGAGAAATTACAGTTAACTCAATAATAAACAAGGTAAATTCTAGACTTAAATTTATGTACCGTAAAGCGAGGTGCTTGTCAACTGAAACTCGCAAAACTCTTACAACGGCTCTAATCCAATGTCACTTTGACTATTCATGTTCCTCGTGGTATGCTGGTGTTTCACATACCTTAAAAAACAAACTTCAGATTGCCCAGAACAAAACCGTTAGATTTATAAAAGAATTAGGTCCAAGATCTAGTGTTCGCCAACCAGAACTATCAAGTGTTGGATTTCTTGATATTGAGAATAGGGTAAAGCCATTAAGATTAGGACATGCACATAAAATCTATAACAACAAATGTCCAACGTATTTAAAAGATAATTTTATAAAAGTTAGTGAAAATCATGAATATAACACTAGATCAAGCCAATTCAACTTCGTTGTTCCAAAAATCAAAGGTGTGGACTCTTCAACTTTTTTCTTTAATGCTATTAAAGATTGGAACTCGCTTCCAAATAACATAAAATCAATAAAAGACCATAACGCTTTCAAAACAGAAATAAAACAACATCTTAAAAATTAATTACAGCCATATCTTTTAAAATATTATCAACTAAAATTGTGCCATGCGACCTCTTAACTCATTTTTTTTTAATTTTTTTAATTTTTTATTTTATTAAACAAGTGATATACACTAAAGGACCCCATTGGAAATAAGCGGAAACGCTTTAATGGGTTATCCTTGGAAGGCTATCAACTTAAAGTGCATTTTAACCTTCATACATTGTTTTATATAATTTTATATTTGTATATTTTTAAACTACACTAGATTTAGTTGGTATCTTTCCTAAATGAATTTTACCTTTTACCTTTTACCTAACTCCCTAAGAGCTCATAAGAACATTTCGTATTTAAACAACATCCTGTTATGTTTATTCCCTTTCCAACACGATAAGACGCACTGAAATTGTGTGTTAATTGTTTTATTTACAACAATTTTCAGTTAGTGGACATAATTATTTGTCACCTGTGATTTTTTCCTATATATACTGAAGGGAAAAAGAAGCGCAGAGTCAACATTTAGGTGATTTAATATTATTTATTCGAATGTTTTTTTCAATATTAATTTTTAATCAACAAGTTTTTAAAATTTCATTAGATTTTGATCAATAATTCATGAGTATTTGAAACCAATTTAACAGTACCCCCAAATATGTTAAAGTGAAATCGATTAACTCGTCAATATCTCGTATGCCCCCTTCGCGCATCTGTTACAGCCCTGATTCTCCTGTGCATGGAGTTCATCAGAGCATTTATCTTTCTCATGGGGATATTATCCCACTCTTTCAACAAGACAGCCCTTAATTGGTCGCGAGTAGCGGGGGCATTCCAACGCCCCCTTACTCTCCTGTCCAGTTCGTTCCACAGATGTTCGATTGGGGACAAATCTGGACTGTACGGATGCCAATCGAGTGGATTAATCTTATGATTGACGAGAAAATCTTGACAAACTCTGGCTACATGGGGCCGGGCGTTATCCTGCTGGAAAATTAAGTGATGTTGTTGCACAAATGGAACTGCAACCGGCCGGAGGATTTCATCCCTATATCTTACGTCTGTTAAATTACCGGCTATCACAATCAACGGCGACTTTAAGAAGTGAACCGCGACTCATCTGTGAAAAAGACCCGTCTCCATTGCCTCATTGGAAATTGTCTGGGACCATGTGCCGCCAACCAAGCCATACGACGCGCGCGACGTGCACGAGTGAGAGGAAAACCAATGTAAGGTCGACGAGCTCGCAGACCAAGCTCGCGCAATCGGTTTCTCACAGTTTTTGGGTGAATGTGGCGATTATGATTGCCTACCGTAGTTAAAGCGGTTTCAGTGGCAGTAACGTGGCGATTACGCAGGTGGGCAAGACGAATAGCCCTGTTTGACGTGGCGTCGTTACGCGCGGACGGTCGGCAACCCTTCCAGTATCTCTCAGACGACGGACAAGACGCTCTATGGTGGAAACATTCACACAAAGTTGCAAAGCAACTTTTTGTTACCTCTGACCTTGCATTGGCAATGCAATAGCCTGACCCCTCTGAACTTCCGTCAGCCGTGGCATAATTACAAGAGATTCAAATTAACTTTAAATAGTGGAAAGCGATGTGTATAAAGTGGTATGACACGATGTGTTGACGAACTTGTTATCATTATTCTGCACGTGTTATTTGCTTTTTATCACTTTCTCTGTGTCACATGATACCTTTCACGGTTGAGTAACTTTAGACACCGATTTTAGTGCACACTGACCAAGCCACTCGTCTGCCCAGTTTTCGTAATTTTCCGTCACGCAGTTCAAAAATAGGAGCATATTATGTTACCCTGCGTTTCTTTTTCCCTTCAGTAATATGAAACCACAATTTAAACAAAAACTGTTAAGTCATTTCTGATCCAATTTCAATAAAATTTTCACCAATATTATTTAGTTTTATTGTTTATTTGGACATAATCTGCAGTTTTAAAGAATCAGCAAGGTAAATTTTAATGTAATAGTTAATACTTAGGTATATGGAATTGTGACACAAAAAATTAAAGTTTGTGATTAAACCATTGATCATGTTAAAACTGCACCTAAAATATGTCCAAATAAACAGTAAAACTGTACATGTATAATATTCTGTGTTTAATGGTGAAAATTTCGTTTGAAATTGTATAAGAAATGAGTTAAAAATATTTTTTTTTAAAACGTTGTTTTAAGTGACGAATAATGATGTTCACTAACTGCATTTCATAGTCAACATCATCATTTTGGTTTTATATCTGGTATCATGTTATCATCCAAGTACATTATCTTTTGGACTTGTAAAATTGCAAATTGTAATGTTATTAAAATACTTAAATACAATGTATTATGGAAGTCTTCATTTGAAATCTTTGTAACTCTAACAGCCAAGGGCAGTAAGAACTACTGATATACATGTACATATGGAACTTTCTTTAATAGTAAACTTTTGAATTTCATACAAAAATCTTAATATTATCCAGTGACAGGATTGAATCGAAGTTATAGCTATTATATGGTCACCTTGTACCTGATATCAGTTGATCAATATCTTTTAAATATTTTAAGGCTATTGGCTAAACTGCATCTGTTTATCACCCCCCTCGCTTTTGGGGTATTGTCCTTAAGAGGTGTTCCTGTCCGTTTTTTAGTATTCGGATGAATTGCAGTTCGTATGCGTTTTGGCTTATAAAGCGTTTTGGCTTATGAGGCCACAGGCTGGGTCTTTTTCGGGTCATTGCATCATCTGGAAAAAAGAGAGAGAATTTAATTTAAAATTATATGTTAAAATTGTTTTATTTGGTGTGACAAAATATCATATTCCTGACTGAGCAGCTTTTTGTGACAGCAGTTGTACTCTCTCGCTAGGAAGTCATTTGAGGGTGGAGTTGAGTCACGGGGTTAGTTCAGTCACTGGCTATTACTTGCGTTTGAAGTCAGGTATGCAACAGTGTGCAGTCTCTAATTTAGTTTTTCAAAAGGATCTAGTATCATACGCGACTTTAATCAGCATCGATATTGCGGACTTCATATTTGACGTCAAGTGTAAGTATGAGCCAGTGTCTTATCTTACTCCATGGAAAAACGAACCCAACTCCACCCTATCAAAACGATCTAAATGGAAGACAACATGATATCTTTACGGTGAAATAAGTTGTTGTCGTAAATGAAACAACACAAAAGTTCCGTGTGTCCTGGGACTAATAAACAAATTATTCTATTAGTCCCAGGTGTGTCTTATCGTGTTGGAAAGGGAATATACATAAGATGATGTAGTTTTAATGCTAAATGATGACAATTTTACTGAAATTACACAGGCAATATTCATACAATCTTATGTTACTTTTTCCTTATTTTAACTTGTTGGTGTCAATATTCATACAATCTTATGTTAACACGCATGTTAACATAAGATTGTATGAATATTGACACGAACAAGTTAAAATAAGATACGATTGTATGAATATTGACACGAACAAGTTAAAATAAGGAAAAAGAGATGAAATAATAAAGAAATAAAGAAATTTTATTGAAAATAAATTTGTAAACAGAAAGTTAGAAAAAAAATGGGGTGGTAAGTCCGTGCTATGAGCACCTGTGTGAAATTGGATAAGAAATTACTTCACATTTTTTTAAAATTGTGGTTTCATATGAAATATATAGGAACAAATCACAGGTGACAAATAATTATGTCCACTACCTGAAAATTGTTGTAAATAAAACAATTAACACACAATTTTAGTGTGTCTTATCGTGTTGGAAAGGGATTACACATAACAGGATGTAGTTTAAATACTAAATGTAAACCATTGAGAACGTTAAAAGGGTAGAACAGCTGCAATAAATTTACCATTTTTTGCAAATTTGATCTCTGTCCCCTCTTACTGGCTACACGGACTTCTCTGTCCCCATACGTCAAGTCGTAATTTTGTTCCGAAAAAGATTATTGACACATTATGCTGCCGTAATGAATATAAATCATTATTGCCCCCGATTTGGAGACACTATATGACAACAGTGACCACTGTGTAGTGCTGCATGTAAGGTGTAATCGTACAGAAAACACCGGTGAATTCCGATTTTGAGGACCGTCCCCACATTGTGTTTGAGTGTTTGACTATTTCCAGGACAACTTGCGCATGCAAAATGGGTTCAATATCTTCCTGAATGATCACAATGTTCCGCTGGATATATTTTTACACTTACCCAATTACTGAACTCAAGAAATTTGCAAAATTATACCAACTAACCTCGTTCTCGTCGCTTCGGATCTCTGTCCCCGGACTATGTTCATCTCCGTCCCCGAATGTGGCATTGGACACGGTGCTGTCTGTTCTATAAATAGAACTTAATTGTTACCTGGATGCTGATCGATAAAAAAAACTTATGCGTCCTCGTGCAGTGCATGGCCAACCTTGGCATATATGAGAACTAAGATTTCATTTCACAGAAATGAGAATAAATAAATCAAAAGTTTGTTTGGTTAAAAGTAGCTTCGGTGGATTGCGAACTCCTGTTGATCGCGCCATTTTTATTTTTTAAGTTTCTGACTTTTCGGGAAAACCACTTTCAAAATACTAAGTAATGGATAATATTTCAGTAAACATGATGTCGACATTTTCATAAATGAAACGTGGCAAAAATAGTTCGTTGTGGCGGACATTGTGACGATTATTGTACAATGAATGACGATTACAATCAATCAATATATATTTTGACCGCGACTTTCTCAAAATGACGATTACAAAAATATGTCCATTTAAAATACATACTGTAACAATTTGACACTACTTACCAATCTGTTAGTAATGCGGCTAGTCTCTTGGTGAGAAACTTTCAGCGTGAGTATAACTATGTCGTCTGTATTCTATGGCGTCTGGTATCGTAGTGGTGCATCATGGGTGCTGTTCGGTACTCCTCAGCACCTATCACCCTACGATCTACTACACTCCTCCCCGTTTTATCTTAAAGGACCCTGGACTGCAGCTAAACTGGGAGATCCTCCAAAACCAGTGTTAATCAGGATACCAAGGGTCACTCTAGGATGGGTTGAAGGATAGGATGCTGACCAACAGGGTATGGTCATGACCAGAAACATACCAAAACAAGTGGTCGTCCGGTATATAATGATAAATCCAAAGGCCAACTTAGGGCTCACAAGAGGCTGGTGATGCCTCCACAAGACCTATCGCTTCAGATATAGCTGATACAGCGCTTCTAGGAGGCATAGGGCTAGTAAATTATGTATGTTACACCCCCGATGACACTGTACCCCGGCACCTACAAAGCACAGACAGTTACTTTGCCATTCTAACCAGCCACAATTAAATATTAGTGTCCAAGAACCCTTTGGTCCCGTAAGACAGTGTTTTCCCCGTAGCGGGTGCTCCCAGACTTAGTCAAGCACACACCTTGACTCATGCTTCTATAACACACCTGAGCTTACATTACACAGATCTCTATAACCCCTTCAACAATGCTTCCGTTTGGACAAATCATGACAACACATTTTACTCTCCAACTGACGGGGCCCATGCCAACATCCTAACCGGAGGTGCCACACCCCCTCCGGTCCCCATGACCAAGCAGTAGCCACACGCCAGGAGGCCGGAGGAACCCGCCGGTCAAAAGGTCAACAAGTGACCAACAAGAGGAGCCAACGGGCCATTTCCCCCAAGGGATGAAGACTGGCTACAGCCATTAACTTGTGACCCCCTACACCAACAGGTGCAATGCAAAAGCCACGTTGACCCTCTTCCCCAGCCCACCTGCTCCCATTCAATATTTAATAATGCTCGTTCACTGCTGAGACACCCCCTGGGTCCCAACAGTAAGACCCTGTCCCTTTGCAGTTGTCTCCTCCGCACACGGAGCACCCCTTGGATGGTCGGCATCCCGACATCCCAACGTCCTCAGCGATGGACTGATCAGCACCATCAGTAACACTAACCGACACAGACCTCCCAACCCCAGCCCCCGTCGACCCTCTTTCGGCTGGGAGCGTCTCCCGTGACTGGCACCGTTCCCCCTTCTCTACAATAACCACACTGTCCCCTGTCAATTTCCCTTCCGCTGGGAGCTCCTCCTCCATATCTTCATGTTTCACTTCCTCCCCCTCTGAATGGACCTGGTCCCTTGACAGATCTAAAGGGTCCGGGTCTGTGCTCTCAACAAGAGTGTCACAGCCCTCATCAGCAGACTCATGGTGTGCCCCATTTCCCACCTCAGCCACACGTGACCCTACTGCTTTCCCCAGTTGGTGGAGATCACTTAAAGGACTCGCGTCCCCTGCATCCCTGTCGTACACTTTCTCATTTCCAAGGGAAGGGGTCCGGTTCACCATAAGGGGAGTCTGGTTCCCTGTCCAAACTAGTGTGCCCTCTACCCCAGACCCTGTATTTTCCCGAATCCAGTTTCCCTCGAAAGGATACGCATCTCGGCAAGGAACCCGGTCTTCTATTTCTCCGACGCTCAACCCAACACTCTCCGGTGACTGGGTCCCGCACCCCACCAGGGGCCTGGTATTCCCCGTTCCGGATCCTGCATTTTCCCTGTCCCCATCTCTCTCGAGGCGACACATATCCATGCCAAGAACTGCGCCCTCTCTTTTTTCCATACTTGACCCCACACTCTCCGGCGACGAGACCAAGTCTCACACCAGGGGTTCCTTGCGCCTTTGTCCGGAGAATGTGACCACTGACTCTTCCATCGTCAAACTGTCCTCCGGGTCTGGTACCTCTATGGGTTTATTTCCCCCAGCAAGGTCAATCTCCCCGTCTGACATCAATCCCCTTGGGAAAAGGGCATGGTCAACCCTCAGGGGTTTCTGACACCCTTCCCCCTTGCCTTCAGGTTCCTCTAGGACCGCCCCACCCTCATCGTCTGGACTTTGCTCTCCAATTGAGGTCTCTTCCTGTCCCTGGACCGGTTCTTCCCCATAGATACCTCCATCTCTGTGCCCACTGGGGTGCCTTCTCCTTCCTGACCTGATGACCCATACCCTAAATGGAACCTTACCGACTCTCTGACGACTGGAGGTCCCCTCAGAGTTCCTTCCCCACAGCTGGGCCTGTCTTCCCGTTTGGTCACTTGGGGAATGCTCATCCCCGTTCCTGGATGAAACTCTGGGTTCCGACCAGCATCTTTCTCCCCGCCTCTCCCCTCCGGACTCCTGGTACCCGGAGGGGGTTTCACTGCCGGGCCGGTGCCCTTCACCCGGCCTTCTGCATGGCTCCCCCACTCCCCAGTAACCCGAAGGGGACTGTCCCTCCTCCCTCACTCTTTTCAATATGGGAGGTCATACCACTCTATTTACTTCCTCCCCCTCCGAATCGATCTCGTCTGACCCCTGCACTCTATCTGAGGTCTCTTCTTGTCCCTGGGCCAGCTCTTCCCCCATGGACTCTTCCATGTCCGTGCCCACTAAGGTGACTTCCCCCTCCTTGGAGGACTCCTCACCTGAGGACCCATATCCTAGATAGGATCTTGCTGTCCTCTCAAAGATTGGGGGTCCCCCTAGATTACATTCCCCCTCCGCTGCAGACGCTCCACTCGAAGAACCGACCCCCCAGCTGAGCCTTTCCAAGCTGGCCACCCTTGAGATTTTCACCCTGTGTCTGGATGAACCTCAGGACTCCGATCCCCGCCCCTCCCTCCGGACTCCTAGTACCCGGAGGGAGTTTAATTGGCGGGCTTCCCAACGTCCCAGTTCCCCCAAGCTCCCTTTTCCCTCCCCTTTTCAAGATGGGAGGTGCCACTACTTTAGTTACCTCTTCGCCGTCCACCGATCCCTCGAGACCTTGTACATTGCTACTACGGGGTGGGCTCAGGCCTCGTGAGTTGCCCCCTTGTAGTTTAAAGCCCCCTTATTTTCCTGGAAAGACACCTTTTTTTCCACCTTGGGCGATCCCAAGTATTTTGGGCACTCCCTTTTGAAATGTCCCATTTCCCCGCAATGGTAGCATCCCTGTTTGTCGTCCCTTCTGGGGGACGGACTCCGGGTGGCGTCCTATACCCACTAGCACTTCTCTTAAACTCCTCCATCATTACCGCCATTTGAGCTGAGAATGCGGCAAGGTTGGACTTGATCTCCCCCACCTCTCTCCTCAGACTTAACTCCTCTCCCCTGTTGGCCCCCACAACACAAACCTTAGCTTCCCCACTGTCTACCCTACCGATGTAGTGCCCTGGGGACACTTGATTCACCTCGTTGCGAGGAGGGCGCCCATAGATAGCCTGATGGTTGTGCTGATGCCATCGCATCTTATCAATAGCATCATCCATGGTTTAGGGCCGGATATCGGAAGCATAGCTTCCGGCTTCCTTATCAGCGGCCCCCTGACAGAACCTCACTACTGCTTGTTGGTACATATGGGTCTCGGGCAACTCCCGAAAAGCCCTAGTGGCCAATGACAACACCCGGTCCGCCCAGTCCTCCAGGAGCTCCTCCTGAGTCTGACGTGCATTACTGAATTGTACCTGTGCAGTCTCTGAGAGTTCCCTGAACCCAAACCGTTTTTCTAATTTACCTATTAGGTCCCTATAGGCCATGTCGTGATTCCTTTCGACCATCAGGGCATAGTACTCGCTGGCCTTCCCATCAAGGCACCAGCACAACTGGTCCCTACATTCCCCTTCTGACCACTCGCTGACCTCTGCATACCGGGAGAATTTGGCATAGAACGCCTTCCAGTTGGACTTCCCGTCGAACTTTAGGGACTTGGGGAAATTTACACTTTTGCCCCTCCCCCTCTGGACTCTTCCCTCCTGCCGTAACCTCTCGGGGTGTCGGGTTCTCTACCCGTGGTGTACTTGGGCCTACACCCACTCTCTGATATCAGGGGGTATATGGATTTCTCCCCCTTGGGCCCTCAAAGTCTCCCCCTCTCGGACGTGCTTGTCTCCTTTCTCCCTCCTCTCTTCTGCTGAGGCCACTAGGGGTATCCTGCTCTCTTCCCGGGGTATACCTTGCTCTATCCATACTCTCCCTAGTTAGGGGGTACTTTGGTCTCTATTCCACCCCCCTCCGGTGGTCCTCGGAGGGGACTGAGGACCCCCCTATCCTGCCAATAGTGCTCCCTATAGGCCGGGGTACGGGCCTGCATGCCCGGTCCGTGCATGTCTCTGCTATAGTCATGCGTCTCATTCCCCCTCTGCCTAGATGGGGCCCTACGAAGAAGGGGACCTTGTCCCCTGGGGGATGCATACCCCATGCCTGCGGTCCTATTTTGGGGATCATGCACATTCGCCCGTTCCCTTTCCTCGCGGCCCGAATCCAACTCAAAATCATCGTGACGCGCTCTTCTCACTGATGGCGACTTTGATTGTCCTGGAGCTGATTCACCCGGATTTCCCCCAAGACCCTCAAAATATCCCCGGTCCTCACTCTCTGGAGCCTGTTTCTCCATAAAAGCTGAATCCAGCTCGTCGTAATCGTCCTCAAATCTGTTGGGTGACTGTGTTCTGTGCCACCACTCTCCTTCCTGCTTAATCTGATAGGGCTTTTCTGTTGTTGGTGGGCCCCGGGCTTGTTGTCCCCAATGCTTCCCCAATCCCTGTGGGTGACCTGGACCTGCCCCTTCCCACTCCTCTAACAACTGGTCGACACTCCTGACCCTCTCCTTGTGCCTATTATTTAGGGATTCTCTCCTGTCCCCTAACCCCTCCCCCTCCTGCAACGGGGGAAAATCCAAACATCTTAATAACTGTGGGGTCAACTTGAGATACGGCACATGCCGTAAATCATCCAACTGCAAATTCCCATTTGCCTCCCTAATGTCCAGGATCTTTTCAGCTACCTTTGCCCCCACTCCCGGTAGTGTCATCAGCTCCTCGATATGACAGAAGTTGACAAAAACTCGCGACATCTCCCCCTTAATTAAACAATATTTTGAAATTATTTTTCACTGATGGGCAGTGAAAAATATTTTAATAAACGCAGGAAATTATTATTATATTTTAATACACCTGGTTCCCAGAAACGGGCTGTTTCCGGGCGCGAATTTGGGAAAGCACGTGGGTCGGCAAGGAGTTCTCCCCCTTGCCACGGGAAAAAAATACTAAAACCCCCCGAATTTTGACTGGCAACCCTACTTGCGCACTTTCCCTTAACCTTGAAATTTCCTATAAAGTTGACCTTGGATCCCCCGAGCGTCAGCCCCAGGCCAATTTCCCCTTAAAGTGCCAAGACCTGTTGCAGTCAAAACTCAAGATGGCGGAGTTGCGGTTTCAAGAAGAAACCGCTTTACAAAACAATTCCCCTAAAAATCTCCCCTACGAAGTACGTTGCAAGTCGCAGCGCCAATGTAACAAATTGGCACTACTTACCAATCTGTTAGTAATGCGGCTAGTCTCTTGGCGAGTAACTTTCAGCGTGAGTATAACTATGTCGTCTGGTATCGTAGTGATGCATCATGGGTGCTGTTCGGTACTCCTCAGCACCCATCACCCTACGATCTACTACAATACTGTGCCATTTTGAGTACATGCCATATTGATAACTATAAAAAAAAATTCATTATCGTTGATTGAATTCTTTGTCGGGATCATTATCATTACCAGGTAAATCAAACCAGGTGTCCGTGAGATCAAAGATTATGCAATCAAAACACAAATTCTATAATCCGTTGATTGGCTTGTAAAATGTAATAAAATTGTCATTGTAGTGACTAGGCCTTTAATCAGCAAATGAAAAAGAAGAATGGATTGTTACAAACATTTTTCTACGATTTTTTTTATTTTGAAAATTCAAGTGACGAATTGGGTACGGGGGTATATTATATAATGGCTCGAACTGAATTGGGTACGGAAATACTCGTCATTTTCGGAAATCAATCGTCAATCACTCAATGACGAAAGTGACGAGCGCTAGCTAAATCACTGAATATAATGGCTCAAACTGATACGGCTGGATGTCTAAATCACCAACATGATCGGAGATATTACTGTCATCACTGTCCATGATATTTATCGGCTGTTTACTGTCTCACCTTCGATCGCTCAACTGATCGTTTATCATGGAAGCCATCCTTTGGCGCATGTGACGTCACGTACTCACGTGACCACTCAGCTCATTAAAATGTAGAGGTCACAGATCGCGGCGATATCAAAAGGTAATAATCAATAAAATGGGCGTCCTAAGACAATGTTTATAGTTTATTTAATGACCAAATCAAACAAAATCGAGAATTTTATTTATTTGTGTCACTAGTCCTTTAATGTTGTATTCTGTATCTTCACGAACTTCGGTGTTAACATGTACAAAATTAAACATTTATCCATTTCCCGCCAATGATACTTCCACGAATGTGCACGGCGTGTCGTGTGCATACCACAGGTGCTCCCAACTTCCGGTTTGTTTGCATCAGTTGTGAACTTTTTGACAGGTAAGATAAACTTAGGTAATATAATGATTAATCGCTCCAATAAACATAAACACAGTAGCTCGGTGTCATTTAAACCAAATACATAGAATTCCAGAAATATTATCGTTTAATAATCAGGCAAATAAATTCAAAGGGGAAAAGACGAGGATATCTTAAATTTCTTCAAACCGGTAAATTTTTGGCGCTTGAAATAATATTGATTATTTTATTTTTCAATAGCTATCTTTCTAACATTTTACATTGTAAATGTAGTATTTCTGTAATTGTAATATAAATGTGATGATTAAATAATACAATGTATTATCAAAGCCTACTGTTGTGAATTAATATTCATTACATTATTTAGTAATTATAACGGTATATTAACTGTTAAGGACTGTGAGTAATTGTTATATTACTCACAGGTAAGGATGTGGGGGAAATATAGGCTATATCTAAAGTTACAACACAAGGTATACAAAGATCGAAGTCAGAATTATGAAACTAGATAGATCATTGGCATTGGAATCTAGCTACCAATTTTACTTCCCCCCTTTTTTTTTCTGTCGTGCCAAAATGTGTATACTATTTGAATTTTATATTGCCTAATTAATCGTAATCCTGTATATTCAAATTCAACTTTGTTTTCGAGATCAATGTTTGTAGAGATTTGTCTATCTTCATTCTTGGTCTATTTATGTTTCATTTGGCACAGAAAGATTGGAATTGTATAATGATAGCTGTGAAATGTTTCCACAAGTCGTTGAAAAATTGCATGTTAATCAATAAACCTTTTAGAACGGAACCCATTATTATTAAGTATAAAAATGTCAAGGTAAAGTCAAGACCAAGTGATAAAGATTAAGTAAGACTAAGAGGCGGACGTAGTGGATTCTATTAGTGCCAACATCCACTGATGTTCCTTAAATATTATTACTTGTGCATACATGTACATTGTTTTTAGTAGGTACATTTGCAAAAATATTTCCACCAATATACATGTAACTTGAGAATGTGTCATGTCACAATTCAGTCTTGTTTTCTCAGTATTCCTGGTGTACAATGATTATTTCAGCATTTGTAATAAGATATTGCATATTTAGCCAATAGACATGATAAACTAGACCCTAATTTTGGATACATCTGATATGGACCTCCAGATCATGGGATCCAGACTTAGTTTAGAAATTCAGTTGTCTTCTTTGAAGTTATAGATAATGCATTAATTTATGAAGTACATCCTCTGTTTTATCAAACACATGATTTAAATATAATGAAAATCTAATTATACCTGGCCCTCTGTTAAAATTTGATAGGACCTTGTTTACACATGTAAAGCCATAGTTAAAAGGTAAAAAATGTATCAAAAGATAAAACTTACGAAAACATGAAAGTCAAAATGAAAATAGGCCAAATTTTCTACCTGAAACTGAAAGGTCAAGGGAAAAAGAACCTTGAGTAGATACAAAAAATGTAGATATGGCCACTCCAAATTAAATACTTGTTCTTCGGACCCGCTCGCACCTTAAAATTCAGATTGAAAATTTCGACAAAAAATGTTTCCTCACCATTTCTTCAACATTCCCTCTTCATGTTTCATGATTTTTAAACAATTTAAAATAAAAAAAAGTCGCCCACTTATAAAATTATCTTGAATTCTCATTTCAAAAAACAAATTGAGGGGGAAAATGATTAAAAAAAAAAAGTGTCGCTCGCTTGTTCAAGATTTTAGCGCCTCCAAAAAATCAATTTTTAGAAAAAAAAAGTAAAAAAATTTCGCTCGTCCGCCACATTTTTTTAATGAAAAAAATCCGAAGAACAAGTAATCAATTTGGAGTGGCCTATGCCATATCTGTCTTTCAGATTTTGTTTGTCATGAAATTGTTTACAATTCCTGATAACAATTTTTGAGGGAGGGAGGTAAACACAGTATTGGTATTTCAGACGGATGACAGCACACTGAAGTATTGTTATCTCAATAAAAATAATGTTATCCCCGTTTTCATTTTTGACTTTAGACTACTTTAGAGGAGTTTTTTAGTGAGAAATTAACACCAATAATGACATTTTCATCCTTCCTACCTAGCAAGAAAATTACAAGTATGTAATCTGCAAACCCAGAATTATTTTATTTTGGCCTTAGTTTTAACATGTTTAATTTATGATGCATGTAACATTACATATAACCTGAGGTTCTATTTTTCTTGCTCAAGATTGCAAAAAATATTTTTAAGATATTATATTTGCCAAATGAATTAATAAATTTCTCTTTTTTATAGAATTTAAAGTACCATCTAGATATGAAAAAAACAAAACAAATAGAGAAATAATATACAAATTAGTATAGAATTCAAGATAAAATCATAACATTCAATAAAAAGAAATTAGCTTTTAATTTTGTCAGTCATGATGATCATATAAAAATATTAATATTACTATTATATATGTTTACATGTAAATTTTCATATCTCGGATATCTCCTGGATATATATTTCAAGATGTACAAATGTACATACAATATCATGATGAAATGTGTTGTACTTTTAAATATTTAAAATGTAAACTTTCTGTTTTAATGGTAACCTGGAGGGGGTTAAGAATCTCATCTGTTTTTTGATCTGCCATAATTTGACATATGTTATCTCTCAGTATAATTGCTTCAGGTAATTTGATAAGATTCTTCATCTTTTAATGTTTATAAAAACTTGATCATTTCATGGTACATACATCTCATGTATATATAACCTGGTAATGTAGATAATAGGTAAACAGCTGATTACAGCATAATACTTGCTTACTCCAGGACAATTTTAAATCAGGTTATACATGTTGTCAAATCCATTTGTGACATTCAAGTACTTCACTATTTACAGGAGGTACCTTTTATTAAAATTTGAACAATAATTTATTCATGAATATTCTATACAATTCTCTTTAAAATCAGAAGGTACCAAAGACCATTTTAGGTGGGTAGAAGTACCTGATACATTTGTACAACCCCTTACTGAAAAGTCTGGACATTCTTAATGGTAATACACATTATATTTTATCAAACCATCATTAATTATTATATTTTTTTTTAATACCGTATTTAGACACTGATTTCCCCTAATTCACATCCAAGCCTTTTTTTTTTTTACTTTTGGTTGACACAGGTGTTGGAAATTTATTAAAGTATAATATCTTATACATGTACATGTATCCCTCTTAATTCAGAGTGTCCTTTATCCATGATATCCTTTATCCACTTGTGCTCCAGTGACTATACAATACATGGGCTCCATTATCCACTTGTTCTCCAGCTTCTATTTAATCATGAAGACCTTTATTCACTTGGTCTTTGCTGCATAATCCAAAGTATCCTTAATCCACTTGGTCCCAGCTGCATAATCCAGAGTGTCGTTAATCCACTTGGTCCCAGCTACATAATCTAGAGTTATCCTTAACCTACTTGGTCCCAGCTGCATAATCCAGAGTGTCATTAATCCACTTGGTCCCAGCTACATAATCTAGAGTTATCCTTAATCCACTTGGTCTCCAGTGACTATATAATCCAAGGGATCCATTATTCACTTGTTTTCCAGCTTCTATTTAATCCTGGAGATCCTTTATACACTTAGTCTACAGCTACACTGTACATAACCCTGAAGATCCTTTATCCAGCTACAAACATGTACATGACTGAGATGAGTTATTGTTTTTGTGAAACATATTAAATCTTACTCTATTTAATTTAAACCCAATGGTTTACAGGCAATACAGGAAAGACTTTTGAGGTACATTCAGGCTACATAAGTACACAAAAAAATGTATCTGAAATTGACTTGAATAGAACATGTTTCGCACATTCAATATTCAGTACAATGTATATATGTACATGTATGGCAGGTATACTTGTTGCGAATTAATTTGATTAGTCCAGAAGACATTTCTGAACATTGAGTCCCACCATTGTAAGAATCTAAAAAAAAAATTGAAAACATTAGTGAGTCCCAACTGAAAATGGTGGGTCCAGGACTCTCTTAGCTGAGTTGCAAGGGTCTCTGAATGGTGAAAGAAACATAAAATCAGGAGATTGATGTATGATCTCCTTGCTGGTGAATGTCTTCTGAATTATTCTCTGATTGATAATTTCTTTTAACTGAAAACATCTTAAAAGTTTAAGAAATATAACCAAAGATAATAGCCAGGCTTATCTATGAATCATTACAGTTGCTTATAAATGTCTCTCTAGTCTAAATACTTGATTTTATCTCTAATAAAATGCTGCTATTTTTAAATACCCTACCACCGAAGGTATATGACACTATTATTATATATATTATATAACTTATAAGAGATTTAGTTACACTGCAGTGCACCAGGAAACCAGTCTTATAATAGAGTTATTGAAATTAATTATAGGATCATCATTAGTAACCCATGGCTGATTTCTCTCTGATACTCTTCTTGTGAGACACTTGGTGAAGTTTTTGTATTCTTCCCCTCAAATTGATTGTATGGCAATTGTTGTGTCGCCTGCGTTACGCAGAGGCGACATATAGGGGTCACTAGTCGTCGTCGGTGTCACAAAATAATTTCTGTCACATTTTTCTCAGGAACCACACAGGCCAGCTGCTTGATATTTGGCACAGAGCATCAGTATGGAGAACTGTATCGTGTAAGACAGTTTCGAATCTGCCGCAGGTCCACTTCCTGTTTGACGGAACTTAGAATATTTTTGATATCGAAAAATTTGTCATAAAATAATTTCTGTCACATTTTTCTCAGAAACCACACAGGCCAGCTTCTTGATATTTGGCACAGAGCACTTCATCAGTCAAAACTAACTATATCACAAAATTTAGAATAATATACTTTTTCATCGTGATGTTACTTTCAATGATGAAGTAATCTAAAGAAAATAAGTTCGCAGGCGACACGTCTTCCCTGAAAGACTTACCACTAAGTTTATATTACAATCTAATGGCCGAAAAAATAATTTTACACTACTTTAATACTTTACTTGAGGAGTAAATGGGGGGGGGGTATAAAGTTATTTTTGTGATCTACAATCCAATATGGTGACTATCTCAAAGGCAAGTTTAATTTGACATGTAAGTTTTTATTAACATAGGACTTGATAGGGAAAATATTTTAGAATCATTCTTTATAAACCAATATCACTGAAACATTTGTAAGCAGACTTGGGCTAAATGTTTCATGAATGTTCTTCTATTAAATGTCCGAAATTCAAGATGGCCACCACCACAGCGTATGGTTTGACATAGGACCCTATAGGAATATAGATTTTAAACAAATTTCTCTCATTGAGTACAAACAGCATGAATAATCTGAATGATATAGCTGGCTCGGGTGAGACTCTAATGTTTATTTAACTACCTGTATATACATTGTAGCTATGATGTAATTAAGCTGATTTAAGATCAACATATTTTTGTAGCATAATCAATATCAAGCTTCTTCATTTCAAAAGAACAGACCAGGTGATATATGTATTTGTTTATTAAGCCTGCACTCAAAATAAATATTGTTTGATGAAATAATGTTAGTTATATTTGATGTTGGGAATTCTGTAAACTGTTAGAAACAAAAACCCTTTTATAGTTTGATTCTGAGAATTTTTTTTCTTCCATTAGGTTGTAAAACTGTTGGAAACAAAAGCTCTTTCACAGTTTGGTTTCAGAAGAATTATCTGCCATTAGACTGTAAAACTGATAGAAACAAAGACCCATTCATAGTTTGATTTACAGAAGAATTATCTTCCATTACACTGTAACACTGACACAATCTTGGATTTTCTACAACTATCTTAACTGGTTCTAAAATAAAATACCCATGTCTTATCACTGGAGCGTTGTAATTAATTTAGCATGTTTAAAATACTGCATCTGTTGGAACTTGTTAAATTATGGAATGAGTCAGCTAAACCAAGAGATAGACAAAATGTTTTAAGTACAATCTGTGATTCACTCTTAAGGCCAACTAAATTTGATTTTAAGTTAGATAATTCTGTCTGGCACCATCTCAATTTGTCCAAGATTTTTTTTTTCTGTGAAATATTTATTAATTTGAACAGTATGTCAGTAGTGACTTACATTATTTAATTGATTGAGTTATCTCCCTTTGACCTTGTGTTGAACCTCAAAAAAGGGATGGTTTTCTTAACAATTAATTATTGGCTATTTTTGGAAGATAACAAATATGATTGTGAAGTCAGATCATACTGATATTGATTAGAACTTGAATTCTCTCTGAACAAAAGTAATAAATTTAGTAATAACTATTTCTATAATTGATATTTTATACTGACTGTCACTATATAGGAAGTATTAAGATTAACAACTGTTCAAGGTACAGTATGAGTAATTGAATCTTAGAACAAAAAGAAAAAAAATGTTGTTTTAAGGTAAGGTGTAAATATTTTTTATTGTAACTTTCAAAAGATTTAAGGTAAGCAGGATTTTCAATATTTTTCAAGTCTACCTGGCCAGTACTTTAATATTTACAGTCAGACATACTTTTTTTTTTTTAAATTTGAACAATTTCATGAATATCTTACACAACATGCTTTAAAATCAAGCGGTACATACATGTAATGATGTATGTACCAAAGACCGTACTAGAGTGACTACATGATTTAATTGATTGAGTTATCTCCCTTTGACCTTGTATTGAACCTGAAAAAAGGGATAGTTTTCTCAACAGTTAATGTATTTTGGCTATTTTTGGAAGATAACAAATATGATTGTGAAGTCAGATCATACTGACATTGATTATAACATGAATTCTCTCTGAACAAAAGTAATAAATTTAGTAATAACTATTTCTATAATTGATATTTTATACTGACTATCACTACATAGGAAGTATTAAGATTAACAACTGTTCACGGTACAGTATGAGTAATTGAATCTTAGAACAAAAAGAAAAGAAAAAAGGTTTTAAGGTAAGGTGTAAATATTTTATTTTAAGTTTCCAAAGATTTAAGGTAAGCAAGGCTTTCAATATTTTTCAAGTCTACCAGTACTTCACTATTTACAGGAGGTACTTCTTATTAAAATTTGAACAATTTTCATGAATATCTTATGCAACACTATTTAAAATCAGGAGGTACCTACATTGTAAGACCATTTTAGGCAAGTAAAAGTACCTGGTATCACCCCTTATTGAAAGGCCTGGGTAATGTGTAAATATTTTTTATAATAAAAGTACATGTAACTTTCAGGAGTGATTTTTTTTACCTGTTTTGTTTATCATTGTAATTAGATGCTGTTTGATGCTAAATCAGCTTCAGGTAAAAAAAAAGAGATTAATATGTCTAGCATTCCATGAATTCTTTACACTAAAGGTGCAAACTAACTATATGCCTTGAGATATTTATTTATGACATGCATTTAATGACCAGGCATTTACAGGTGCTGTATGTGTTTGTTAGGTGTATCCACAGTTTTTTCTATTGATGAAGGAATTTAAATTTTTTGCATATATCATGAAATTTGAATACTGTATTTTGTATTAGTGATTTATAGGCAGATGTATGGGTACATTAGTGATTTATGTTTTTATAAATGTAATGGATTGACCATAAAAGGCATTAATACTTTTATGGGTGAGGCAGAATTTTATTTTCAGTTTCGACATAAAAATTTCTAATTTTACCGAAATTTCTTGTTGAAAACTGTTTGATTTATGCTTTTATAAAATGTAAGGGAACAGCCATTTTTTATATGTACTTTTAGTGAGGAGCAGCACCAGCTAAAAACATTTTTCACATGAAGCAAGTCATAATTTCGGACATGAACATTTCGTTTTTTTATCTACATCTTCTTACAGGGGAATATACATTTTTCTATAAGAATGGGGACAAATTTTTCTCTCCAGAGAAGTAAATTGACTGTCTAATGGTTTCTGCAGTTGAATTGTACATTGTGCCAAAAGGGCACTGGAGGGAACCTGGAAATGTGCCCTTTATATATACAGGTTAAAATAATATGCACTATTCATCAATGGAACTGCATTGGTGCCGTTATGGTCAGCATGCCTCGGTCAGGTCAAACCAAAGACTATAATATTTTTTTTTTTTTTTATTT